>JAPYYZ010000350.1:0-25249 GCA_030522705.1 Eretmocerus eremicus | reverse complement strand
GTTAGCCGTGGTCCGCTGAGCCTGCGAAATGTGCGGCTCCTGCGTCGTCGCGTCCGATCCATCTCGCGATCGCGCCGGTGTCCACCCGCGACAATTATTTCTTAACTTCCAATAGTTTTTTCTCTCTTTTGTCATTCCCGCGCCGCGCATGCGATTCTCCGCGATCTATCTTTATTCCCTCTGTTCCACTCCTTTATTAAGAATATATTTCAGTTAATTTCATTCCATTCCTTGTGAGTGTTTCTTGAGAATCCTAGTGAACCCCTTTTTTCATTTCCTTACGATCGATCCACCTAGAATAGGCTCCGAGATACCCATAGACCATCTCGCCCCAACAGTGCTTAATAGCAAGGACAACATCTGGAAGACCTAGAGAAAGAGAAAAAGAGAGAGAGAGAGAGAGAGAGAGAGAGAGAGAGAGAGAGAGAAAGTGACCAGGCTATTTCCTGTCACAATACAGACTGCACGATACAGAAGAGCAATCGTGTTCCAGATTTGACAAATCATATTCCACCCAAGGATTCACAGAGTTGTATATGTAGGAGACTTTTCTATCAAATCAGCAGCACCCATGAACTGCTCACACTTGGCCTTGGCCAACAAATTTCCAAATGGCAGCTCAACACTGCTTGAAATCTACTGGCTGGGATAGAAAATGGTGCACGAAGTACCACTCGTATCCAAAATTATTGGAAACTTGGGGAATAAGAATCACTCATCTAAATGACCTGCTCGTTAAGAGCCCATGCAGAGCAATCTGCCACTACTCCGCAGGTGAAGATCGTCGACATCACTCCCTGAAGCAGATCTCCGCCCCGGCGACAGGGCGAGTCGAGGAGCCGGTTGCCTTCGAGAATGCTGTGCCCGCGTCCGGCAGACACCGGCAACCAGCACGAAAAGACCGCGAAGGTAGCTCTCTTCCTCTGCGGAGCACAAGCAAAAGCGCACGGACAGACACTCACAAGGCAACACTGAGCGAACCAAGGGAGACTCAATGTTCACGCCGGGTCGCCGAAGATGATCAAAGCTGTCCTGGGTTTCGATGCAATACCGAGATCCACATAACATCGGACGCAAACTCGTCGACCGTCATGCTCAGGCTTCAGGGCGAGACGCTCATGACGCTCCGGTGAAACGGGTATGACGTTGCATGACGCCTTGGCGAGACGCACATGATGCTGCCGGGCGTCATAGACGACGCATTTTCTAATAATTTTCCAATTTCAGGTACAAATTGGACAAGCCCGTCCGAATTCCTCAAATATTTCTCCCGGGTAGCTCATTCTGTCAATTTGATTGCCGTCTCCACTAGTAATAAACCTTAGAATCAGGCTGTATATCAGATAGTTGACCAAGAAATAAGCTCACGAATCTTTGATCTAGAAAATTTGGCGGAAACGAATTGGACTGTAGATCTCAGATCGCTCGTTACGAAGTCACAATCTGATGAGCTAAGCGCTTGTGGACTTGTAGCGTGCCTGAGACCTAGGATCTAATTCGTCCCAATCAGAGTTCCTGCCTCGCGAGTTTCTTAGCTTGGGGATTTGTAGTCTGTCTGTGATTCGGGTGTTTGGAATACTGCCCTTCCCCCAAAGGTCTCGCTCGAGTGTTTGTACCTAGGGATAGAATTCTTCTCCTGCTCACCAGATCTGTCAGCTCAAAAAACTGTTAGCTCGGGGGTTTCGAGCGTCTCTAAGATTTGGCCTCACTTCCCCCTCTCTAGTAGGTTTTCGCTTGGGGGTTTGTTAGTTTGTGGGTTTGTAGCCAACCTGGGTTGTGGGGTCGAACCCGCCCACCCCCCTACCCTCCCACCTCAACCAATATTCTTGACCCGAGAGTCTCTTAGCTTGCGGGTTTGTAGCCTACCTGAGATTTAAGCCCGGATCTCCTCTCTCCGGATACCCCCGAGTGAAAGTTTCCCCAGCTCACGCGTTAGTATGAACGATCTGGAATCAAAGTACAATCTTCCTCCCGCCAAAGTCTCAAAATCAAAGTTTCGTGAGCTTATCCTTTAGTGGACTGTCTGATATATCAATCCCTCCCGAGATCCCTCCACCATTCAGTAACCCTTTCCCACAGGAAAACGATCAGTTTCTTGATTTAACTGTTCCAACAAATCGTTTGAACAAACCCTGGCACACAATTTCGTCGTATTGGATCGTTTCGTAGTATCGGATTCGGATCCGAGGACCTCAAAAACCCCCGATTCGATCCTTTTTACGGGAAAATATCCATTCCAGGATGTGATTGCTTGAAGTCATCGTTCATACGAATCCCAGTTGAGTAATTTCATGGGATTCCGATACAGCAATCTCAAAAACCGACAAGCTAATTTTTCCCACGCAAAACCAGCCTATTCCATGATTTGATTGTTAAATTTTCCAACCTCTTTCCAATGCATTCAGGGTATGTCAGAGCTCTACCTTATCCACACTCATCATAGATTGATTCAAAATGGAATGAGAACATATTTCAAAGAAGTAGAAACAGTGCACCCTACGTCTTGATGAAATTTTCCCTTGAACAGGATTTCGGAGTGATCCGTTGGAAGCTTATGGAAGAAACTAAACTGTGGCACGAATGAATGGCGCTCTAGTTAAGATGACTCCGAAAGCTTTCCGCTGACTGCTTCAAAATTTTGCTCATGAGTGCACTCCATGTTTTGTTTCTATTCAAATGAATTCATGATGGATGTCGGTAAAGTATAGCTCGCTCTTTCCTGCAAGCTCATAGAATTTTGAACCAGTACAGGGCCGGTTTTCAGGAGAGGAGGGGGGGGGGGGGGGATGAGTCCGGACGGCCGCCGGGGGCGCCAAATTTCGATTACGAGAATACGCCAAAGTTCGATGAGTGGAGCGAAAAATCGACTTGTGATGGCGGTGACGAGGTGTTCAGGTGCACAGGAGATTGAACATATCGAGCGCGAAATACTCCGCGACAACTGTTTTGTTTTCGATCCACGCGGAGGTTTACGATGCTTTCGTCACTTTACCTGAGACTAAAAATTGCGAAGCCAACGTGCCAGCAGAAGATTTGGGAACTCCTAACGCGTCCTCGACGCGTCCTAGTCGCGTTCTGAGATCACCCCGGGGATGACTCATATTCGACAAATAGAGGGCGCCTTCAGGGCACGCCTGGGACGCGTCGGGGACGTCCCAAGTGGAAAAATCTCAAAAAAGAAGATATAACATGAATATGGTTTTGGTGCAGATATCTATGAATCAAGTTGTGATCAAGCATTCTCCCAGAAATTTTCGTCGATACGCTCAAACAAGACCTTGCGCATCTGCTTACCCTTTTTGTTCAGTTATGAGACTGCCAAAGAATATTGTGGAATTCCTTCGAAATTTAGTGTCCGAATTGTGAATCACTTTCAATAAATGAGGAGCGCTTCTGGCCAGCGACGAGGCCACGTTAGTTAGGGAATTTTTTTCTTATCATTGAAACGAGACTTTTGTTCTATTTACAGTTCTGCAAACTGGTCGACCAACCGATCACTCTATCGCATGTCAAGACCAAGGATCTCAGCCTCTATCTAAATTGAGTTTCGACACGAGAAAGATAGAAGCTTACCGAAATTGTTGCCTAAGATCTTCTTATATACCAATGACTGAATATTTGACAGAACGATTGGACGCTGAAAGTGAATACAAACCTGTCAAAAGAGTATGGAAAAATCCACGTACAAGCTGTCAAAGTTGCTCAAGTTCGAAAGGATCAGAGATTCCGAAAAAATGCTAAAAAACGGAATTCCTCAATCTCCTCCTGGATACAGCCATGATGTCAATCAGAGATAGATTTGAACAGTTGAGTGAGTGCTTCAATATCTGAGGGATCCTATCTGATATCTACTTACAAGTAGAGGACCAACCTTGCGGATCACGGATTTGGCCAAAATTCTGGGAATCATCTTGTTCCGCTGAGAAATGAAGATATCCCAGAGGGTTTATGCTAATAGGCTCTCTGTTTCGAGGTACAGCTATGGACATCAGCATTGCTAGTAACCTACATATGTGGATTTTTAATACGGGCCTATATGGGCAACGCTAATGTCCATAGCTGTATCTCGGAACAGACAGCCTATTAGCATAAACCCTCTGGGATATCTTCATTAGCGAGAAAAAATGTTGGAGGAACGTTGCTGCAACGTTGCGCTACAACCTTCGAAACGTTTCCGCAACTGTTACAGAAACGTTGCGGGGACGTTACAGCAACGTGCAAATGTTCACCCGATTGAATTGCCGCAACCCATAGTGGAACGTTGCAATATAGTTGCGAGAGAGTTGCAGCAACATTGCAGAAATGTTTTCGGAATCCGTGGGAGGAACCAAACTTCTAGTTTAGTTGCAAGATTGGTTGCTGGAAACGTTGCCGAGAAACCTAGAAGTAGTTTGGATGCGAGTTGGGTTTTGGTAACGTTACAGGAACATCTTGACAACGGTCTCCGCAGAAAAATCTCGGAGTTACCGACGCAACGTCGCAGGAAAAGGTTGCAACACAAATATCTCAATGTCTCTCGAATAGTCTCGAAAGCCGTTGTAGAAACGCTGCAAAAACGTTTCGACAACGAACTCTGCAAGTAAACCCCGGAATTGCTGAAGAAACATTGCATGGAAGGGTTGCGGGAACGTTGCGGCAACGTCTCCACAACTATTCATGCAACGTTGCAGAACGGACCCCCGGGTAGTCTTGGAAACCGGTGACAAAACATTTCGAGAGGGGAGGGGGGGGGAACTACGCAACCAAACACCGGAATTTCCGAGAGACCTTCGCAGAGAAGTGTTGCGGCAACGTTGCAGGAACAATCCCACAACTATTCATGCAACGTTGTGGAACGAATCCTCAAATAGTTTCGGAAACCGGTGTAGACACGTTGCAGGAACGTTTCGGCAACGAATCCTGCAGCCAAACTCCAAAATCTCCGAAGAAACGTTACAGAGAAAGTTTGCGACAACTTTGCAGCAACGTGATCACAGCTATTCATGTATCGCTATAGAACGGTCCCTGAAAAAGTCTCCGGAACCGTTGCAGAAACTTTTTGGCAACGAACTCCGCAATCTGATCCCAAAATCGCAGGAGAAATGTTGCATGAAGAGTTACAGCAACGTTGCAGTGACGTTCTCACGGACAGTCTCTCAAAGAATCTCGGAAACTGTTCTCAGGAACGTCGCAGTACCGTTTAAGCAACGATTGCCGCAACAAGAACCCAATATCACCCACGGAACGTCAAAGAGTAAAGGTTGCGGCAACGTTGCAGGAACGTTCTCTCAACTATTTATGCAACTTTGCGGGAAGGATCCTCGGATAGTCTTGGAAACCGTCACAGAAACGTTAGCAGAACGTTTCGGCAACGATTTCCGCGAAAAAAAACCCGAAATTGCCGGAGAAACATTTGAAAAAAGGATCGCGGCAAGGTTGCACGGATCTTATCACAGCTATTCATGTGTCACTGTGGAGCGGTACCTCGAATAGTCTCGAGAACCGATGCAGAATTATTTTGGCACCAAATTCCGCAACCAAGACCCAGAACTGACGGGGGGAAGTACGCGGAGGAGCGTTGCGGCACCGTTGCACCACCGTTTCCACAACTATTCATGTAAGGTTGCGGAACAGTCTCTCGAACAATCTCGGGAACCGATGTTGAAACGTTTTGGGAACAAATTCTGCAAAGCAAATATTGCAGCAATATTATCACATCTATATGTATCACTGTTGAATGTTTTATCGAGCAGTCTCGGGGACCGTTGTGGAAATATTTTGGCACTGAATTCTGCAACCTAGCCTCGGAGCTGACGGAGGAACGTTGCAGAGAAGCGTTGCGGCAACGTTGCACCACCGTTCCCACAACTATTCATGGAAAGTTGCATGACGGCCCCCTGAATAGTCTCGGAAACCGATGCTGAAATGTTTTGGCAACGAATCTCACATCCAAACCCCGAATTTGCCGGAGAAGCATTACAGAGAAAGGTTGCGGCAACGTCTCAGCAACGTTTCAGCTGGTATATCCTCGAAGACGCGTCTTGGGTTTGGCTCTTGAGAGTATTGGCTCATTTTATCATGAATGTTTGAGATCGAATGGGATCACTGATCTCAAGAGAAGCTCTGGAATCTAAAATGGCGGAGAAAATCTGCACCAATTCAGAGTTTCAGAGCTCAACTTGAGATCTGCGGTACATTAATCTCATAAGTAATAAATCATCTCATTTTTTTGTCAAAGAAGGATAAGAATATATCTTTGTCAAAAAATAGCTTAGGAACTAAACATTTCAGTGAACATGTAACAACAGAGATACAGTTAGATTAAGCTAGAGTAGCTCTCGACATATGGCACGCGCTCAACACATGCATACATTTTACGATACAATTTCAGTAGTAACTATTTGGGATAATCGTATCAATTTCATCATTCACACATTTAAGTGATGACGCGTTGCACATTCTAACTCTTTGGTCCACGTACAACAATACTCATGACAATCACAATATTTCCATGCATGAAATTTTGGTACATTTCAAATTAAAGAGCGAGGCATTCTAAAATAATTGAATGAATAATGAAAAATGATCATAATGAAATACTGTCATGAACCAAGGAATTTTGAGTCAGTTTGAACGAGGTTGGTAGCCTGACGGAAAATGTGAACGGAGAATCCTTGATTTCCAAGACAGATGGGCCATTTTTTTCGCGAGATAGAGAATCATCTCAGAAATACGCAAGAAAAAAATCAGATCATACTCTTGATTTGAATTATCAATGCAATCTATT
This sequence comes from Eretmocerus eremicus, assembly GCA_030522705.1. NCBI lineage: Eukaryota > Metazoa > Arthropoda > Insecta > Hymenoptera > Aphelinidae > Eretmocerus > Eretmocerus eremicus. The sequence goes on along the minus strand of JAPYYZ010000350.1, from coordinate 18,483 downwards.
GAACCTTATCTGCATCTAAATGAGAACAGCTTCAACTAAGAATTGGCCCGATCGTCTTGAGAGATCATCTCATTTCCATCAGAAGAATCAAGATCTTATTTTTACTTGGCACTTCTCCTCTGCAATCGTTCTGCTTTTTCGGCTTTCCGATTAATTCTAGTAGACAAGCGTCTGATCCAATCTTGCATCGTAGTGGTCGCTGCTTCCGATTTGAGAACTATTTCAGTCTCATATTTATCTTCAGCTCCTCTCCAATTAGTGATAACCATAGCTAAAGAGTTAAATCAGCCACAGAAGAGGCTTATATTATGTTATGAGCAGAAAACCGCAACCGAGCGAATTTACCTGATATGACTTCAAATACTACAAAACACCCAACCACAAGCTCAGGCTCTCCATTTTTTGTGTCTCTTGCCACAGTCCACGTACAAACATCTGCTAGTTTATCGTCGATTATTTCTCCCAGAGTATTTCTAATCTCATCGCCAGGGGTTTTTCAATCCAGACTCGAGATCAGAGCCATCTGCGAGATATGATGCCACCAATTTCAATATCAACACAGATAAGAGAACAAAGTAACGAATTTTGATCAACAGAATACTCACGAATTGAGCAACAGCATCTTTCTTGGCATCTCAAAGTGAGTTGAAACTTACAAGGTCAAGTTGAGTTTCCAAAAGAAACTCAGGCATGAGAGAATATTCTTCTGGTCTGAATTTTTTCAAAATAGGAACTTGAGGAGTTTCGGCATCCTGCACTCCTTATATTAATTCGGGAAATTCTTGAAGAACGACATCGAGCTTTTCTACAATGAGAAGTAGGGTTTGTCTGCATGGAGCTGGAAATGGTAAACCCCAATGAATATTCATAAAGAAAAATTTGGAACTTTTAGAGAAAAAATTTGAATATCTATAGAATCTCATGAAAGCGAAGAGTTGGATAGTCCATTCAATACTCACAACAACAATTCTCAGAGTGTATGAGATGCTGGAGATCCAACGAATCTATATTAACTCCACCAATGTTAACATCTCCATCGAGAACCATGCTTTGCTTTTCGCAAGCTTAAACTCCTTGCAAAGTGAGATTAGGAGTGGACTAAACCTCATGAGGGATATCCCCACCAATCACTCCTTCATACATTTGCTGATCATCATTGAATTGAGTAGCCAATGGATCATCTAAAGCAGAGTTCTCATCATTTTCGATAGAACCTCTTGACCCCAACGAGTGTTTGGAACAGACAGATTGGGTATCGAACATATCTTGGCTGTCGTCAACCTCAAAAGCATCATCTTCCTCTTTACTAACTCCACTATCTGTACATGTTCCCTTCTGAGGAGTCAACAATTCTTGTGGGCCAAGTTTCAGAAACTGTCTGAGATCAAGTATTCCAGAGGCTATTTCTGAAAATATTTCAGGTTAGTTTAAGAATGCCATACATCTTGACCAAAAGATCAACACAAAATTGGTACTTACGTTTTCTTGAATCAACTAACTGAGAAGCAGTGAGATCACATTCATCTTCCTTGCACCTTATAGTATTTGTTGGCTGAACAGCTGTAGCGGAAGGTTTCAGTAACCTTGAAACTTCAGGAGCTGCCACTGCCTGTTTCAAATCAATTTGTGTTTTGGATACAATGGCATTTGTCTGCCTGGATGGCTGTCTAAAACTTTTAAATTTGGCAAGCACGTCACTGTTTGGAGTAGCGTCAGCTTTGGGTACAACATTCACCCCTGTCAACAAAGAATCAAAATACCCCTTGAATAAAATGACCAATGTACACATGAATCAGAAGAAGCTTCCTTGGAGGTATCATATTTCTTTCCTGATGATGATCCCCGGTTTGTAGAATCAACTCTTCTCTTATCACTCGGTGCTAGGTTTAGTAGAGACTGGACCTCGGACGGCTTCTCATCTTAACTCGACGAGGGATGAAAAGAAGATGGTGCAGCTTTTGCATTCATTAAGTCTTGGATTAGTTTATCTGCATTGAGTACAATCATAATAAGAGAAAGCTCAGCAACCAATCTTGAAGGAAAAAAATGGTGTCAAGTATTATGGTGAATGAATCAGCAAGATATCCCAGGAGAAGAAGAGTGATTGAATGTTTGGAAAAATGGGAGCAGCCAAGAATGTGTGATGAGGAGATACATCAATTAGAACTCTCCAACCATGAATGAAGAGCAGGGAATGCATTCCAAGCCACGCGTGTAGCAAATATATTAGAGTATGACCTTGATGGAACAGTGGATAGTTCATTGGACAGAGATAGTTTTGAGCACGGATTCACTTACCGGTTACACCAGAATCTATCTAACCTCAATCTCTCACGTGGTGTGCGCTATACGGTCTCGAGATCCGAGCGACAAAATCAGAGTTTGTGGGAAGTGAATGAGTGAGAACGATGGCCAATTGATTCTTACAAAATTGCCTCACGAATGGAAAACAGTGGGTCAAGTTGAAAAAACTCCACGGCAATCTCGAGCAATCTGCTCGCGTCCAAATCCAAATCTCGACAAACCTCAACGGTTATTTCGACGGCCAAGCTCGTTCACCTCTATAGGAGAGAGAAAGAGATAGTATACTCAGATGAACTGAGAGAGAATGGCATGCGATTCGACCAAGTTGGAAGTTATGAGACCAAATATTCCTCGCCCGCTGGATGGCAGATGACAATTGGGGAATACTCAACTGCTGGGGAATGTAGATCCTCTGGAAACCCTTTCTTCCTGTGAAGCTGGTTTCCACACACGTTGCAGGAAGGTACGCCACAGGATCAAAAGAGGACATGGGGAGTTTCTATTTAGCTTATTCAAGAACGTTGCGAAAGAAAATTTCCTGTCAATGACACGCGTGCAACATTGCACAGATATGACGGAGGAATCTCCGCGCGGCCATCCCCACTTTGATGTATCTCGGCCAACTTTGAGACGGCTTCTACCAAGAATCCCGGAGAAGACGGAGTTCAGAACATTCCGATCTTGATGAATGTTCCACGATTGTTTGTCGGGACAGTCCCTCAAGTAGTCTTGGAACCTCTCGCAGGAACGGTGCCGGAACGTGGGTGACGATTCTCGCGAAAGAAGCCCGAAACTGCCAGAGAAACCTAGCCGAACAAGATTGCGGCAATGTTGCAGCAACATTATTACAACCATTTATGCATAGTTTTGATGGGTTAGTTTGCTACATGTGATTGTTTATATCTTACCGGGAGAGGAGGGTAAGGTAGGGAATTATTCTTTCCGGGCTCCGATGAAATCAAAATTTGAGTTTACCTCTACCGATGTAAGACATTGGAATGACTGCTGAGTGGAAAAAATCTAATATTTACTGAATTCTTCTAGATTCTGATCAATATGTCGAACAGTGGGTCAGAAACAGTAATTTCGGGCGAAAATCGTCGTCGCGCGAGTATTTAAGCTATTTGGGCCGGTTGCTTTGAGAGGAGGTCACGAATTCACCACAAGTCACGAATCTGACGGACGGAATCATCCTTGTGTCATCTCGAAAATACCGTGAATGCATGCCGACATCAAAGACCTATCGATTGCGACCACGCAGAGCGGCGCAAATGGCCGCCAGGATTGCTTCCGTGAGGGATATCGCGGGATCGATTCAATGCATGGAACGATCTCGTGCCGACTCAAAATCACTCGGAATACATTTCAAACATCATCTTTTATCATTTGTGGTCAGGAGGAGGTTCGAGAACAGCCGCCAAGAACGCTGGGAGGTCGATGTCGGACAAGATCATCTTATATGTCTGCTGCAAATCAATGAGCAATGACGGGTTTTCGACAGAATTTCGTCTTTGTGCCATCAGAATGATCTAGCCAATTTTCGGCGAGACCGTAGAGTTTGTGCCCAAAAAAGAGATTAGGAATGGCCGCCAGAATTATGGGGGTCAATTTTGGGCCAGTTCTGGTAATGGTTCTTTATTAATTCACTGATAATCGCAAGTTCCAAAAACAACTTTGTCCTTGTGCCGACTCAGAAGCACTGTTGATGCATTCTCTTGACGGGAACCTATCATTTGCGACCAAGGAGAGGATTGAGAATGGCCGCCAGGGTAGATAAGACCGACATGGGGGCGGATCCGTCGGGTCAGGTCCGAGTGGAAGAGCAACTGGACTGATGAGGATGGATTTCCCGAACGGACTAGATCTCGTGCCAACTCCAAACCACTTGAAACACGTAATGGGGATCATCGTCTATTGCTCGTGTCCCAAAAGAGGATTGGGAATGGCCGCCAAGTTCCTGCGGTGGAATACTATAACTCCACACATAATCGCTAATTCCAGTACCGAATACCTCCTTGTGCCGACTCGGAAACACTCAGAATCCATGTTGTGATTGAGGACTTATCATTTGTGACCACGGGAAGGATTAGGAATGGCCGCCAAGATGGATGGGAACGACTTTGGCACGGATCTGTCGGGTCAGGTCTGAGTATAGGGGTCAACTGGGCTGATCAGGATAGATTCCCCGAATGGGTTTGAAGCCGTGCCAACTCTAAACCACTTGGAACACATTATGAAAATCATGCTCCATTATTCGCATCCAGATAGAGGATCACGAATGACCTCCAAGGTCCTGGGGATCGAATTTTGGCCGGTTTCTGCTATGGAATACTATAACTCTACTCATCATCCTGAATTCCAGGACAGGATGCTTCTTTGTACCGACTAGAAAACACTCAGAATGTATGCTGTGACTGAGAACTCATAATTTGTGACCACGGGAAGGATTGGAAATGGGCACCAGGATGGATGTGATGGATTATCAGACGGATCTGTTGGGTCAGTTTTGAGTGGAGAGCCAACTGGGCTGATGAGGATGGATTTCACGCATGGTTTCGAGATCGTGGCAGCTCCGAACCACTTGAACAGCCTTTCGGGGATCATCATCCACCATTTGCGACCACATAGAGGATTGGGAATGGCCACCATGATCTCTAGGAACGATTCTAGAATGGATCCCTCGAGCCAGCCTTCAAAGGATAAGTGACTGAATCGATGAGGATGGATTCAAACGATAAATTCAGACTTGTGCTAGCTCGGAACCATTCGGGACATTCTCCGAAAGACAATCTCGATCTTTTGTGACCATATAATTGATTAAGAGTGGTTGTAAAACTGATTGTTTTATCCGAAGAATGTAGAATCCGGAGTGTTGCTGTCCTTTGAAACGTATTCCGCGCACTGTTCTGCCGCTCCTCCTCGTATGATCGGGCAAGTGCCACGGAAAGACCGTATTCCAGCTTTATTTATAGAAAATAAGTAAGAGTCCCAGACTTCCTCTCATATCCCACATACTCTCTCTGAACACTTGTGCGATCCCTTTTTAGATCATTCCAACAGATCCCGCATCAAATATGTGCTAGACAGCGCATCCCAATTGCCTACTAGTATTTGGGCAATACATGGCACATACTGCTCCACAATGAATGACGAATTCTCTCGGATATTCTCTCTCATAGTTCACAAGTTCAAGTTCAAGAAGTCGTGTCAAGTTCGAGTCTCGAGTTAGAGGAGAACGTATTTTCCGTATTGAAACTGAGCACAGAGGTAGTCTGTATCTTTCAGGAAGAGGTTACAAATATCGAAACTGAACCGGGGTTACGGAGGGGAATCTTCATAGAACGGATCTTCGACAATGAACTACAAATATTCCATGCGTCGCCCCATCACAGGAGAACAATTTTCATAGATCAATATACATGACAATTCGATATGTGAGGACCCCATCTTGTCAGACTTCTCCCAATTGAATCAAACTCCTTTCCAAACTTTCCAATGTTGCGTGAGATTTGGGGAGAGGTGAACCCTGCTGAAAGAGATCAGCGCAGGATCTCACGTGGGATCCTACGTGGTATCACGCGTGGGACCTGCTCGGATTGTAACGGACCTCGTGGGACCGCGTGAGACGCCATGGGACCTCGTGGGATTAGCGTGAGACGCAATGATATAGCGTGGGATCTGGGATATATCAGCCGTTGGACATCGTGGGACCTCGTGGGACCCCGTGGGATCACGTAATACGCAATGGGAACTCGTAAGATTAGCGTGGGACGCAATGGTATAGCGTGTGGGACCTGCGTTTGATCAGCCGTGGGACCTCGTTTGATCAGCGTGGGACGCAGAGGGATAGCATGGGACCTGTGCTATATGACCCGTGGGACCTCGTGGGACTCCGTGGGATCGGCGTGGGACGCAATGGTATAGAGTGAGGACTGCGTTATATCACACGTGGTCCCACGAGGTCCTACGAGGTCCCACGGGTCATTCAAAACAGGTCTCACGCTCATCCTACGAGGTCTCACGAGGTCCCACGAGGTCCCACGGCTGAAATAAGACAGGTCCCACTATAAATCATTGCGTCCTGAGCTGATCCCGCGAGGTCCCATGGCATCTTACTTAATCCCACGAGTTCCCACGGGTCATATAACACAGGTCCCACGCTATCCCTCTGCGTCTCACGCTGATCCTACGAGGTTCCACGAGGTTCCACGAGGTTCCACGAGGTTCCACGAAATTCCACGGCTGATATAACACAAGTCCCACGCTATAACATTGCTTCCCACGCTGACCCCACGAGGTCCCATGGCGTTTTACGTAGTCCACGAGGTCCCGCGAGGTCCCACGGGTCATGTAACACAGGTCCCACGCTATCCGTCTGCGTCCCACGCTGATCCCACGAGGTCCCATGGCGTCTCACGTTGTACCGCGAGGTCCTATACCATACAAGCAGGGTCCTCGCAGGATCCCACGCTCATCTCGTTCAGCAGGGACGCCATGGGACCTCGTGGGATCAGCGTGGGGAGCAATGATATAGCGTGGGCCCTGCGTTATATTAGCCGTGAGGCCTCGTGGGACCTCGTGGGACCTCGTGGGACCACGTCATACGCCATGGGACCTCGTGGGACTAGCGTGAGACGCGATGGTATAGCGTGGGATCTGCGTTATAGCAGCCGTGGGGCCTCGTGGGACCTCGTGGGACCACGTCATACGCCATGAGACCTCGTGGGATTAGCGTGAGACGCAATGGTATAACGTGGAACCTGCAATATATCAGCCGTGGGACGTCGTGGGACCTCGTGGGATCTCATGAGATCAGTGTGAGACGCAGAGGGATAGCTCGGGACCTGTGTGATGTGACCCGTGGGACCTCGTGGAACCTCGTGGGAAATTCGCTGGTCGCCTCCAGTGAAATCCAATTGGTCACTGGGACTACAGTTGATAAGCACTGGAACACCAGTGATTCCTGCTGGTCATCCAGTGAATGGTACGCATTCAATACGGGTCGATGCCAAAATTCAAAATATTTGAAAATTGACCCATCCATTAGGCTTCTATTGTGGAACACATATATATGTTCCACAACAGAACACAATGATGATGGTTTCATATATTGTCACGTGGGAGAGTCGCGATGCACTCTCGCGCACACCTCTCCTCCGTGCCATGGCGTTGCAGCCGCGACGACTACGCGAACCGCGCGACCCTTGCGGGCGGTTCGTCGGCCGTCGCGGACGCACCGTCAGCGTTCCTGACGGAACTTCGCTGATCCCCACTGCGTTTTCGGCTGCACCGCGAGCCGTCGTCGTCAACGACGACTCGCGTCACAGTCAGACTGCTCTGACCGATCTCTTGATTAGCATCTCTCTCTCGACTCTCTGGTTATCTCATCAAAGTCTTTTTCCATCGATTTGCTCGTGTTTTTTCTGAAGATCAGAGACCCCCTGTTGACGTGACATTCTCTTTTTTGGTGCTAGGTGGGGTGGTTTCCCGCGAGTTCTCCAAAAATTTTCTTCAGAAAAAAAGTTTATTTTCATTTTTTCGCGATTCTTGAAAAATTTCCGCGAGGGTTTTAGTGACGAGAGAGGGGAGGTCGTGACTGAACAAGAGGTAGAACGAGAACAACGCAGCCCATCCAACGTCGCCGGTCCATCCAGAAGGGCCAGATTAACTTGTCCACCCACCCGCCCGCTCGTCAACAAGGGAAGCAGATCAACTTGTCCACCCACTCGCCCGGTCACGTCATGCAGAACACCAGCAGTAGTCATCGTGCCATCACCAATCAGCGCTCAGGTGGGACGGCCTCAACGGGATATTTTCATCTTCATTGATTGTAGCTGGAGAACATCGAAGGATGTGCGGAGATGCAGCCACATCAGCATGTCACTTGGAAACGCCACATGTTCCAGTAATCAGTAAAGCACAATCACATCCTGACTTCATATGTGATTTTTGTAAGTCTGAATCGTGATTCCAAGAGATCCATCCGTAATGTAACGCCCAGTGTCTTGTGTGTTGAGGTTTATCAAATATGCGACTAGAATTCGTTTGGAATACTTCAAAGTCCATTGAAAAATTGATTCGAGTGAGAATCTTCATCTATCATTAAGATGATACAGTCTCGGTAGTATGATTAAAATTTTCTAAGGCGAGATGATTCAGTTATATACGTGATACGATACAAATGAATCATAACTACTCATTGGAGCAGGCGGCCTTCTTAGAGAGGGTCCGACTGTGCCCACATGAGTTCATTTAAATTGTGATCATGTATTTATTGGAGCAAGCGGTTTCCTTAGAAAGTGTCCAACTGTGCTTACATGAGTTGATTTGGATTGTGATCATTCATTCGTTAAAGCAAGTGGCCTTCTTAGAAAGTGTCCGACTGTGTCCACATGAGTTGATTTGAATTGTGATTTTCCATTCATTGGAGCAAGGGGCCTTCTTGGAAAGTGTCCGACTATGCCCACATAAGTTGATTTGAATTGTAATTTTCTATTCATTGGAGCGAGCGGCCTTCTCCAAAAGTGTCCGACTGTGCCCACATGAGCCGACTAATTTGTCAAAAAGTATCGTACACGTGATTAACAGTGTTGAGATATCTCTCGCCTCGTGCTGTGTTATTTTGTGATAATGAAACTACATGTCGTAGAAGTTATTCTCATCCTAATCAGATTATTCATTGACTTATTAAGTCTCCAAACCAAAACTTGAATTCTACTGTGGCGATTATCCAAAGAATCGTGATCTTATCGACTGAATTTTGAGGGATTTGTGGAACGGTTCTCCCATTGCTGAGAGATAGAATTACTGCACGAGCTTTCTAGAAGTGCAAGGCAAAGATATCCGGGCATTCACTCAAAGAGTGCAGAGGTTATATGTGCATGAGGTAATTTTTCTTCCTTGTTTGACTGTACAACAACACAATGCAGGGAAACATCCCGGTTTCTATTGCGGAGATTCATTAGGAAATCCCCAATGGTGAGACTAGGCCCCAATAGAATCAGTAATTTTTGTAGAGAACTTGGATCATCCAGTGAAAATATGATGAATGCAACATCCAAAAATCTTGAGGATGCAATGAAACAAGCTGTGGAAGATGAATCAAATAGATCCACATTTCATGCTGCAACGAACTCAAGGGGTTACCGAATCACCATTATGCAAAAATATCCCATGGGAACTTTCAAGAGACATAACGCAATATTACCAAAGTATGCCCGTCAACATAATTTCAAAATCGAAACTGAAAAATTTTCCAAAATCCGACCAAGTAGGTCTGCAGAAGAACAAAATAATTGTCATCTCACGAGAAAAAGGCCAAACCAAGAAGCAAATCCGGTTAATGAACTCATTGAACTCCATAGACAAATAATCATGGATTGTTGTAGGGACCTTGAACTACAGATTTGAATGGCAGTTGATTCCGAATCCGAACAGGGATGCGGGAGGAGATGAACAAGGAAATGAGGTCGATTTCAGAAGATTTCCTCGGAGGATGAAATTCAGAGACTCTTTTCATGTTACCATGAAGCGCTCTTTGGAGAATCCAAATGTAATTTGAGGAGAGGTCGTGATCATCAGCCCCCAAAAATTAGAAAGACGAATATATCTGACGTAAGTAACGGAAAAACCACGCGGAGGAGTCTACAGATTGGAATTTCTGATTATCATACCACCAATTTATTGGAAAATCCCAAACTTGAAAGCGAAAGTGAGAAAATCTCCCCTGCTCGCGACGATGAGAGAATGCATGAGCCCCTGACCTTTGAAATCGTGATCGCAAAACCGCAAGCCCATGCGACACATGAAAAATTATTTGACTGTTGTGGGAGGATACTGCCGGACATTCGTTAGCAGAAAACGGATGCGAGGGTGGAAGATATGCCTGGACATTTTCCTGAGAAGACTGCGCTGCAAACGAACTCACTTGTCGGCATGATAAAGGAACTCACTCTGAATTTGAAAAAGTCGAAATCTGCAAACTACCTCCAAAAAGAATTCAGAATTATTCGAAATTCGGAGATGAATGCTTCCAAGGAATTTGCAGCATCTTGAAATTTGTGAATCATCTCCAAAAATCGGCCACCCCGTGAAAAGCCACCTTGGCTATTCATCAGTCAAGAAGAGCTCCTACCTCTCTTCAATTTTGCTAAGGAGCATCGCAAGTTTCCAAGAAAGAAATTCAGGATTATTGTTCTCTATCTCTATTTAAAAGACCGAGGATAGGGCAGAATAATCCGTAGCGCAGGACATTTCTTGTCCTCACGTCCGCTTGATTCATTAATAACGTGACAGAGGGCTTCCAGGTCATCAAAATTCAATTAACTGGAATAATGTCTATCTTTATGATCTAATTCAGAATGAGTTAGCGATAACAAACTCATGATAGAAGGTATATAGATTATCGGAGAGTACATCTTCCATCGAAATGTATGGTCCAACCACCGCTATCCCAGCCACAGCGCGTTCGATAACTTGAATCAGCGGAAATTTCTGCCGAACAGATTGTTGCTGAGTCTCGAGACTCGGAGCGCACTTATCGTGTGTCGGAGGTGTAACCCGATCCCGCCTCAGGATCAATAGAAATTCCAATCCCGGAGGGAGATGAAAATCGGAAAAGCCACGGAATGGAAATTCTAGAGCGAATATCCGTGGAAAATGTCCAAGTAGAAAATCAACAATTGAACTCGGCTGAATCAGCTCCAAAAATCAAAAGTATTGAGGTCATCAATGGCTCACATTCAGAGAATTTAAATCCCAAGATTGCAATAAAATCGCAGTGTGATAATCGAAATTCTCCAAACATTCAGAATAACGGGAATCGAAAGGATTTGGGGGATCGTGAAGCAAACCCACTCACATCACGCGAGAACTATTGGCTGAATTTTTCGCTGGTTGATTGCGAGGGGAGCTGCATCTAAGGAAGCGGCGGCTCCATAGACTTAGAGTACATCACGCCACACGCGCAATGCGCTTTGTCGTCGGAGCGTCTGGCATCGAACGTCAGAAAAGGTCACAGAGCAATCAGGTTGAGCGGCAGATTGAACTGCATCGCGATGACATTGAGCCGCAACGACAGCCGCATAGCGGTAAACCGCATTTCGACGTGCGAGAGAGCGAGCGCGTGTTTCGTACTTGCAATTGCGCGCGGACGAGGGCGTTTGCATGAAGCAAAGCGGCGGGAGCGTAGGGGTGGGCGCGAGTGTTAGAGTCGACCCAGGCCACGGCAATGAAAACGTTGCGTGCATGTGCGCAAACATGCACCGAGACGCCACGCTCTCAAGTCGGGGCGCGCGAGGGAGGCGTACTATCCCGCACGATGGAGTGTGGCTGGATGGAGTGGTTTTGGACCTGACGCAGCATTCACGGCGAAAAGCAACATCGCAGAGGAATCCGCATATGGAGAGAGCGACGAGGCGCCAACTTGGCGGTACCGGTAAGTGCCTCCCCCGGTGAGTTTCTTCAACCGGCTATGCCTCTGTATAATAGTCTGATACATATCCAAACAAATAAGGTACTTCTCACGCCTCATCAATTGCACGATTGATGAGGCGCATTTTTTTATACAGAAAATTTTCCTTGACGGCGGGCGCCCGTTTCCAGGCGGGTTGAGATCTATACATTCGTATATATCTACCATCAAGAAGTGAATGCTGAATATCGTGCTTGTGAGAAAAAGGGAGGCGCCACTGAGCAGTCCGCTCGCTAGATTGTTTCCTGAACCTAAATATATTTGTTCATCCGAACCCCTCTGGTTCGGACATAACATCCTCGCATCCCCTGTGGGGAACTGTCATAGTTGCGCTTAACTCCTCTCACTCCCAAGTTTACGCTAATAATATATCGACTCGCGACTGACCTGAATGTACCAACTTACGAAACTAGGTCGCCCAACTAGTACTTGATCGAGAAGACCTAAAGTAATAACGCTTACGAGACTCATATTACCCTCATCACATATCAACATGTCATACCTAGAAGGACTCAATAAGTCCATCGAACAAATTAGCGCGATTGCGGATCCAGCCGTGCGCGAAAAAGCTCTCATGAAATTTCCTCAAAAACGAGATATCGAAAATCAGGAACGTCTCAAGCTTACGTGCAAATCACTATGAGACTCTTCACAGAGTAATGTTGTCTGCGAAGCATCATCCAACATCCACGAATTTGACGGAACCACGTCACTGAACGAATTCGTTCAAGACGTCACAAATCAGCACGATACCATTTCAGAAACGGAACGCACTGACATTTTGCGCGGCTTATCAACAAAAATCAAAGGCGATGCCAGGAAATGTCTGAAGGATCAAGATCTACAAACTCGATCAATTAAAAGAAATCTTGGGATTGAATTCGGCGCCTAGGAAACCATACGATTATCACGTCAATTTGACTATTCCCATGAAAAAGAACGAAACTTCTCGTCGTTTCATATCAGAATTGAAGGCTTTATGTCTGGATTCTGTGCTGCTCTTGAAGATTCTTCAGGACCGACCGCTCAGAATGTGGATAAAATCCAATTGGGATTGCTAAGGTTGAATGCTTTCATACGTGGTTTTTCAGATGGTATAAGAAGTGGCATCGCTCTTCTCGCCCCTAAAAACCTGACTGCGGCTCTCAAGGCTGCCGAAAAGGCTGAAAGTTTTGCGGTCAGCCTTAACATCCATGGAGCGGAGATTTACTACACCAACTCAGAACCCTCTCAAAGACAAAGATCTAGAACCCTCGAAAAAAAAGGAATGCTCAGGAACAAGTCATGTTCATGGACCAAATGATCCCAAAATGTTATGTCCGAACCAAAGGGGTCCGGATAAACAAATATATTCAGGTTCAGGGAACAATCTAGCGAGCGGACTGCTCAGTGGCTCTTACTTTTTTCTCACGAGCACGAGATTCAGCATTCACTTCTTGATGGTAGATATATATATCTCAGTGTGATATTCTCGGTTGTTGGTTGATACTCAATATTCAGTATTCTATACTCAATCTTCAGATTTGAACGATTCAATCGATTAAATTATTGGTTAAAATCAATCCTCATCAGAGCTGATGAAATTGAATAGATCGGGTATTCATAAATAGTTCAAAAGGGAAATAGATAATCTCAAAATTATCAGATATGCATACATTCACAAAATGATTGATGAGTTCACAATAAACCAAATGAGACGATAGAGTCTATTCAAGAAACATATAGAAGCTTCGTGAATTCGAAACTATGAGATGAATTTCTCAAAGCGCAAATTCTACAATTATTCAAAATCTGGCGATTTAATTTTGAATGAATCTAGAATTCTGTGGCCACAAGAGTAGAAATTGAGTTTGACTCACAATTCGTAGAGTTCTCAAATTACTCGAAGGTCCAGTGAACTGACAGGTCTTTCGAGGCCCAGGTTATAAGGGACAAGTCGGACGAATCCTGGAGCTGACATGCGCTGGCTCGTAGCAGCTGGGTCGGGTTACGCTGGCTCTTCTCTTGGGCAGGATGCAGTCAAAGCTCGCGGTCGCTATTTCTCAGGGCATACCTTTCTAGGGCACGTGAGTGAGCCGATAGGATAGACTCTAAACCACTCGAGCAAACTGGAGTGAAGACTGATCGAAGAGATCGCATCGCCGCTCGAATTTGAAGACCAGGCTAACCCGAAATGATTTTGAAATTCAATCTACTTTGGAAATTACAACTTCAGGCGAGGCCATACAGCTCTGTTTTACCACGTAATCTAGTGACTTTCCCGTTTTATGAATATTTCAAGATTGATAAAACGGATTGACTTCAAACTTGACGAGCATTCACAGAATGCATCAAAGAATTGTGCTATGGAGAGACATTACGGGGAAAATACAAAAAACTTGTTATTGCAAAACTCACCCAATTCGTCGACTGCTTGCATGGAGGTGGACACATGAGCCGACGTGCAAACAATCAATCACTGTGCTTCCGATCGATGGGCTAGCCCGAATGTCTCTTCATAGCGCAATTCTCCTGGATTGATTGATGACGTTGAGCACACCCGCATCTCACTGCTCACAATAAAACTCTCGAAATCTCTGAAACGCGAACACGGTAGTCTAACCCTTTGCCCGGCGCTCGCAGTCCGAGAGATGGCGCCACTCTGAGAATCTCGCTCGGCAGCATCAGTGGCACGCGCGCGTGATTCAAAATCGAAAGTAATGAGGCTTCGATAGTGGTGAAGGTTTCAACACTTCCACACCTGTTATGAGCCTGGGGACATGCAATATGGAAGCAGTTGAATTCCACAGAGATCATTTACTAACATGTTTGGGATGGATCCGGGACCCTGGAAGAAACGAGAGCTATATTTGTCGGTTTTGTACTCCTCGCCCCGAGGATCGAGGAGCGAATCTCGCCAACGATCCTACCTGGTGATCGGAAAAGAGCTCTATAATTTCGGAAATAATGGAGATGATGACGGAGACTTGCCACATCACTTTCCAGGAATTTTGAGATGGATCGGAGACTTTAGAAAAAAACGAATGCGATTTTTGTCGGTTTCGTACTCCTCACTTCGAGGGTCGAGGAGCGAGTCTCGCCCGCGATCCTACCTGGTAATCCAAAAAAATTCTCTATCATTCGGAGAATGATGCAGATGATCCCTGGGACTTGTCAGATACTTTTCAGGGATTTTTTCGGATGGATCCGAGACTCGAGAAGAAAACGAGTGCGATTTTTGTCGGTTATGTACTCCTCACTCCGAGGGTCGAGCAGCGAGTCTCGCCCGGGATCCTACCTGGTGATCGGGAAAAAAATCCTCTATCATTCAGAAAATGATGCAGATGATCCCTGGGACTTGCCAGATACTTCCCAGGGATTTTTTCGGATGGATCCGAGACTCTAGAAGAAAACGAGTGCGATTTTTGTCGGTTCTGTACTCCTCACTCCGAGGGTCAAGGAGCGAGTCTTGCCCGCGATCCTACCTGGTAATCGGAAGAAATTCTCCATCATTCAGAAAATGATGCAGATGATTCCTGGGACTCGCCAGATACTTTCCAGCAATTTTGGGATGGATCCGAGACTCTAGAGAAAAACGAGAGCTATTATTTCCGGTTCTCCTACTCTTCCCCCCGAGAGTCTAGGAGCGAGTCTCGCTCGCGATCCGACCTGGTAATAGGAAAAAATCCTCTATCATCCAGAAAATGATGCAGATGATCTCTGAGATGTCAGAGATCATTCACTAGCCCGTTTCGGATGGATCCGAGACTCTAGAATGAAACGAGAGGGATTTTCATCAGTTTTGTATACTCCGCCCCAACGGTTGAGAAGGGAGATTCACCCGTGATCCTCCTCGTATTTGGAAAAAAAACCCCATCATGTCAATAATGTTGCAGATTAACATTCACAAATTATGGAAATGATACCTTGGGTTAGACACCTGGTTTTGTTCAAACTGTCATGGTGGCGCCTCCTGCCGTCTCGCGGTTCAGCGACGGTCGGTCATTGCAGTGGCGCGAACCTAGTAATTGTAGGTGGCTACAATTACTAGGTTTCTCCCAATATGGCCCCGGTGTACGGCCTCGCCTTAAGCATCATGAGAGTACAGCTCCGCAACGATGCATCGCCCCAGCGCCACAGCGTCACACCGCCACTGCGTCGCATCGTGTGAGCCAATGCGGGTGGCGTCTCTGCGTTGCAGCGTCACCGCATGTGACGCTGTTGGCGCTACAGCGTCTCAGCGCTGATATATCATCTTCTTGAAAAGAGTTGATGAGGAAATTTTGATTTGCTCTGGATTCGTCGTCCCCATTTTACATATGATGAATTAATCTAGTGTAGCGGATTAGTCGAGAGGCGTAATGAGGTTGATGTAGGTCTCGTCTAGCGGGGCGCCACAATACAATCTCTCAATTTTTTTTGTAAAAGTCTTGTGCGACTTACTGAGGCTGCGAGTGAGGAGATTGTTGTTGCGGAGGTTGAATCTGTGAAGGTTGTGGGTAATCTATCCATGGATTCTATTAAAACCCGCACATCAGGGTTCCTGGTCCGATCGCATGTGAGTCAGTCGTCCTTGGGAAGATAACTCTCATACCTTTCTAGGCCTAAGTATAAGAGCTCTACGCTATAGTGGAAATTGATGTCAACTCCTTCTCAGACACACTGCGACTTCATTTCCACACCCTGATGCCCCCTGCAGGGCAGCTCGCCACGCCGGCTTTATCACAATACGAGACCGGGAAACGAATCATTCCACACATCCCCAATGAGGAAGTTGTCATCATCTCCAGCATCTCGATTGGGCAGGAATTGTGAAGTTGGAACTAAAAACTTGATATGGTTGCCGGGTTTGAAGAAGTGGTTCTCAGATCATTATACAGTCGGGTACACAATATATTTAGAGCACGTCCTAATATATTTCCCTCTCAGTCACTTTGACACGGGATGTCTAGATGTAATAAGATGTAATAAGATGACGAGTTGCAGATTCGCGAGGATCAAGGGTGACGTCCGATGAAACGTAGAGCCTACCCGCGTTCCGATTGACATAACATTTGGACTGTGTCTGGTCGCCCCAACGGCTCGCCATAAGAAGCTGGTTCTGGATCTTGAGGTTTCTTCCGTCTACGGTTCCTCAGCGATCTCATAGTCATACGGATCGTGTGTCTGAGAATCGTGGAATTCGTAGTTATTATCTGTTCACAAGATGATCACTCTCCAAGAAATCTCCTTCAGAAAGAGCCTCTGCGAGCTTTCAGAAGCCTCAAGCCTATCTATCTCGAATACAATCTTCCTCCATCAAAAAGATGGCCGAGCTGAAATCGAGCTATCGAAGTCAATGCATTCCCTGTTCCAAAAAGATCAAGATGATGAAGATATAGTTGGGCAACTGGGTAGCTCAGAATTCTTCTCTCCCTCACAATGATATCAAATTTCATGTTGAGTAGAGCCTATTCATCATTTTCAAAACTTCCACCTTAGATTACGTATCATTACGGGCCTCCTTGCGTCCTTCCATTTTCTGACTCTCATGCATTTCCAGGGTGATACTCGGGGTGGATTCAAATCAGAAATTTGAGCAATCCATTGATGGAGAGTTGCTATTCGATCGGTCTGTAAAACCTCGGCTTGTTGAGATTATCGAGTTCGATGACTTGCACTAGCCCATCGAGTTGAACATTAAGGCCATGTCAGAGCCGTGCGAGCGTCCGCCGCACAGAACGGGTTCCCAGATTCCTCGAATCTCTTAGCGATTCGGAAGAAATAACGAGTGTACGACTCTTCTATATACTCGAATCTAGAGTCGTTAACTCCTATTTTGGTTCAAATCGCTGGGATATTCGAGAAATCTGAGAACCCCTGGGAAACATAATAAAGATGTGCACTAGCGTAATGTATGCATGCACTCAAGCCGTTCTCAGATTTCTCGAGAATGCTAGTGATTTCGACCCAAAAAGGAGTTTAAGACTGTAAATTCGAGTATAAAGAACAGTCGTTCACTCCTCTTTTGATCCAAATCGCTGAAGGTTCCGACGAATCTGAAAACGGTTTTTCATGCGGCAGATGCGTGGCTACGACATGGCCTCAACATTGGTTACATTGGAATTCTAAAAGTCAGTTGCCCATCTGAAGATCTCTAAAACTCCTCGGTCAGGTGATTTGGAAATCACCATGGTAGTAGGGGTAAGATAACCAAGATCACAAATGCCCCCAATATGCATTAGACAGCCTCAAAGGTTGAGTTAAGAGATTTTCTCAAACTGCGATTTCCCCTCAATTCCGATCTGCTGCAAGTTCAATCCAGGATGTTATTCCTTGAGTCAAGTTGGGACAATCTAAAGGCAAAGGAGAAAGAACGTGGAGATGGCTGAAGTGCATTAGATAAGAGATTTGGAAATCACATGAGAACAAAATTTACCCGTCAGATCGGAGTCAAGGCGTTTTTCGGCGTTTCAACCCTTGATGGACACTTTAAGGTGGTTCCCTCAGAACTCGATTCGATCACAAAAGTCCACAAAAATTGGCATACATGTAGAGAATGACGATATTAGCCACTCAAAAAAATTTCAAAAACTCCTTGAGGCCGGTTTTCGAAAAAATGAATATACAAGTTTTGGAATTTGACACGTGTAAGGGTGTGTCTACAAATGGACGACACGCAATGCCCTCGCGACACGCAACGCCACGCAACCTCGCGCAACGCCATCGGTTTTCGTTCGGCGAGTGCG
>JAPYYZ010000349.1:0-21293 GCA_030522705.1 Eretmocerus eremicus | reverse complement strand
GATGGCCACGGCCCATGTGAGCGTCTCTGTATTAACCTGCAGGGTAGCTACGAGTGTAGCTGTAGTGATCTTCCAGGGTTCAAGTTGAAGCCAGATAATCGGACATGTGAGGATATCGACGAGTGTGCAGATAATAGCATCGGCTGCTCTCATACTTGCTTCAATACTCCTGGTAGCGCCTTTTGTATCTGCCCGGAAGGATTTTTCTTGTCCGATGATTATAAAACTTGTGAAGGTCAGTCCAATCTGTTTTCTCGTGAGAGAATTCTCACTTGAAATTGATTATGAAATGATTGGTTTTGACAGATGTGGATGAGTGTCAGAACGCAAGAAAAATTTGTCCCGATAAGGCGTCAGAATGCGTGAACACTGTCGGTTCTTTCAAGTGCATACCGAAATTGAGGAAGAAAACCAAATTGCTACCAGAAGATGACTATGATGCAGAGGAAGAAGAGGACGAAGAAGACGACGTAGATCGCGATGAAGAGGAGATCACGGAGTTCCCTTTTCAAGAATCGTGTGAATTTGGATATAGGAGAAATGAGAATGGCTCGTGTATAGGTGAGTCAATACTCATCGTAATCTCACGTCGTTTGCATGATATCAATCAGCTGGATTCGTCCATGAAAATAATGGGCTGTACGATTCGCCTTGTAGAATTATCCCTCGAAAAAATTTTTCATTTGAAAAATAATATCTTGCAATCGTCTATATTAATTTAAATTATGATGATCTAGCGAGGAATAATTTCGAACATCTTCTTTTCTCCTTGAAGATACTTCTTCGAAATGTTTGGGAAGAATGAAAGTAGTTTTTCTCCTCCACAGATATAAATGAATGTGAAGAAGATGATGGGGATGGTCACGAATGTCAGCATAAATGTACGAATACGGAAGGAAGTTATACCTGTAGTTGTAATATTGGTTATGAATTGACTAGTGATGCCACGACGTGTTCCGATATAGACGAGTGTTCGAATAGTCTACCATGTTCTCATGAATGCACTAACACCCAGGGCTCTTACAAATGCTCATGCCCTAAAGGATACGTTTTGAAGATAGATGGTTCAACTTGTGAAGCATCAGAAAAGGTGAAAAATTGCTCAAGAATGGACTGTTCTCATATGTGCCAAGATACGGATGAAGGGCCTCGTTGCCTATGCTCTTTAGGATTTGAACTTTCATCTGATAATACCACGTGCATCGATATTAACGAATGTCTAAAAGAAAACCACGGATGCTCTGAAGAATGTATGAATGAAGTCGGGAGTTACAAGTGTATCTGTCCAATGGGTTGGTCTTTGAAAGAAGATGGACGAACTTGCGATGACGTAGACGAATGTCTCACCGGATATCATCACTGCACCTACAAGTGTACAAATACTCTAGGGTCTTACCGCTGTGACTGTCCCGCAGGATTCATCTTATCCGATGACCGACGTAGTTGCGAGGACATTGACGAATGTTCCCGTGGAGTACATGAGTGTTCCCATAATTGTCATAATGAGAATGGAACGTATACTTGTTCGTGTCCAAATGGCATGGCTCTAAAAGAGAATTTGAAGACGTGTGATTCTTCGAAATCTTGTGGAGGGCTCAAGTGCTCTCACACATGTAACAAACAAGGTGATACATCCTTCTGCGAGTGTCCACCCGGTTATATGTTGCAAAAAGATGGTAGGACTTGCGAAGATTATGACGAGTGTAGTGAGAACGATCACGATTGTTCCCATAAATGTGTGAACTTACTGGGTTCGTACATGTGCTCTTGTCCTGATCATATGAAACTCTTGCAAGATGGTTTAACTTGCGAATCTAGCAAATGCCCCGAGGGCATGGAGCTAAGAGATAATGGCCAATGCGAGGATGTTGACGAGTGCTCCAACGGAAGCCATAAGTGTACCCACTCGTGTCAAAATGCTTTGGGTCATTATGTATGCCAGTGTCCTGATAATATGAAGCTTGACAAAGATGGACGTACTTGCAAGAGTAAGGATCCCTGTTCTACCTCGGATTGTAGTCACAAGTGTATCCCTAATGGAGACAGCTATGTCTGCGAGTGTAATGAAGGTTATGCATTGGAAGAGAGTGGATTCGATTGCAAGGACGTAGACGAATGCTCTGAAAACCACCACGGTTGCAGTCATGGATGTATCAATAAGGATGGTGGCTATGAATGTACTTGTCCATCTGGTTGGACTTTGCCCCACAGCTCTAAAACATGTATAGTAGACGAGAAATTTTGTTCGGACAATTATGGTTGTTCTCACACTTGTGAGAAAGAGGGTGATCGTATCCGATGTGGTTGTCCCGAAGGATATGAGCTGTCGGAGGATGACAAAACTTGTGAGGACGTCAACGAGTGCAATGAAGGGTCCAGTTCTTGTTCTCACAACTGTATCAATACGGAGGGCTCTTACAGATGCGAATGCCGCTCAGGTTTCGAGCTTCTTGCCGATGGCCAAACTTGCCAGGATGCTGACGAATGTCTTTTGGGTCTCCACGACTGTTCTCAAGATTGCAACAATAGCCTAGGTAGCTTTCTGTGTTCTTGTTCGGATGGTTTTGACTTGGCTGAAGATCAAAGAAGCTGTAAAGACGTAGACGAGTGTGTTCTGATGTCGCACAAGTGTTCACATATATGCCAAAATCGCATTGGAGGTTATTCATGCCAATGTCCAGAAAACTACATCATAGCGGGAGATAACAAGACTTGTATTGAAATCGTTCGATGTGAAGGTAATCATGACTGCTCCCATGATTGCTTTGTGATTGATGGTGTGAACAAATGCCGGTGTCCGGCAGGCTTTGAACTGCAGGATGACCTAAGAACATGTCACGACATTGACGAATGTTTTGTGAACAACGGCGGCTGTTCTCATACATGTAAGAACACCGAAGGCGGATCGCAGTGTGAATGCCCAGACTCCCAACAGCTTCTAGATGATGGGAAATCCTGCGTTGAAGTTAATGAATGCCTAATCGATAATGGTGGCTGCTCTCACAGATGTACTTACGAAAATGGCTCTGTCACGTGCATCTGTCCAGATGGTCTATTTCTGGGGGATGATGGGGTCAACTGCATTACCGAGAGCAAATGTTTCAAAGATAATGGAGGCTGTAGTCATATTTGCGAGTCAGAGGATGATGATGTGTTCTGTAAATGTCCTTCAGGAATGCAATTAGACCATAATAATGTTACTTGTATCGACGTAGATGAATGTATAGAGAATAGAAATAATTGTAGTCACAAGTGTATCAATACCTACGGTGGATACGAGTGTACCTGTAATCCTGGTTTTGTAGTGAATACTTTAGATGGTTCGCTGTGCGATGATATAAATGAATGTCTCTTGCAAAATGGGAATTGCTCCCAGAACTGTCATAATACTGTTGGCAGTTTTCATTGCTCGTGTTTCACTGATTATATACTGAGTAGTGATAATCGTGCTTGCATTGAGCCCACTGATTGTTCAGAAAGTGCAGAACATTGTTTGAAACACTGCAAAGTAGATCATAATAGTAACTCAACGATATGTCTTTGTCCAACTGGATTCAGATTACGGACAGATACGGGAATTTGCATTGATATAGACGAATGTGAAGAATTTGAGAATGACGTTGACTCTGGCTGCTCGCACCAGTGCATAAACACCCAAGGCAGTTACCACTGTGAATGTCCGAAAGGTTACACTCTGCAAACGAGTGATAACAAAACATGCATGGATGTTGACGAGTGTTTCAGTAACGCTCATTACTGTTCACACGACTGTCTGAATTTGATGGGAAGTTATATCTGTCGATGTCCCCTAGGGTACAAATTGGATATCGACAACTCGACCTGTGCCGATATCGATGAATGTTCAATAGACAACGGAGGATGTACTAAATTTTGCAATAATAATAATGGTAGTTATCACTGCTCCTGCAGTGAAGGGTTTGGATTGGGCGAAGATGCAAAAACCTGTGTGGACATAGATGAATGTGACAGTGGGAAAGTGTATTGTTCATATGAATGCTTGAATACATTCGGCTCTTACAAATGCATTTGTCCCGAGGGCCATGTTCTCGCCAACGATACGACGACATGCATTGCTGCCGACAGATGTAAGCCTAACAATGGTGGCTGTTCTCACTCATGTTACAATTACGCAGCTAGTATAAAGTGCACCTGCCCATTGGGCATGTATCTAGACGCAGATGAGAAAACCTGCATCGACATCGATGAATGTCTGGTCGATAACGCCGGTTGTCCAGGTTTCTGCGAGAACATCGATGGTGGATTCGTCTGCCACTGCTCCGAAGGCTACGAATTCAATATCGATAATAATACTTGTGACGATATTAACGAGTGCTCTTCAGAAAATGGTGGCTGTTCTCATGTGTGCAGCAATACCATAGGATCCCATAAGTGTGAGTGCCCTGTTGGTTATCGCTTGGCAGAGAACAATAGGACTTGTGATGACATTAACGAATGCCAAGAATCGAATGGTGGTTGTTCGCACATATGCATTAACGAAGAAGGTGCGTTCAGATGTGAGTGTCCAGTGAAACACAAACTCATCGATGGAACAAATTGTCGAGGCGCAAACATGTGTGACGACGGTAAAAATGGTGGTTGCGAACAAGAGTGCACAGACGTTGATGGAGAAGTCCATTGTTCTTGCAGGAGCGGGTACCAGATTCACAAATCAGACGGTTCCAGTTGCGTCGACATTGATGAATGTGAAGATGGCCACAATTGTGAACATTCATGTGTCAATCTACCTGGAACGTACGAATGTGCTTGTAAGAAGGGGTTTGAGATGAAGAATGGCACTTGCACTGGTGAGTCACAGTCTTGAAAATCTTTCTTGGTTATGTAATACTTACCACAACGATGGAAGCTGCGATTGCAGCAGACCCTGAATTTGATCCAAGCGGTACTCCTTAATAGTCTTCATGCAATTCTCAGAGTTCGACATATAAGGTATTCAAACTCATTAGGCTTCATAAACTTTAACTTGACACCTATTTTTTACCTTCTGAATTAGTTTGAATTCTTTTATCTTCCATTTTTTTTGGATACGGAACAGAAAATAGTTGATTCAACTCCGTAACTGGTCAAATTCAATAATAATCATATTATCACAAACAATCTCATCCATGATTCTGCAGACCTAGAGAAATCATCGGAGGTGCAATCTCTGACTATGTATTGTTGAGACGTTGCTTCATTTTCTGTTTCTCAGATATCGACGAATGTGCTGAAAATATGCATTGTGAAGGAGGATGTATAAACACACCTGGTTCATATCAATGTGACTGTCACGTGGGATTCAGGAGAGAAGCTTCTGGATGTGTAGGTTTGTAATAGATTAAGAGAGGTGCCCATAGAATTTGTTAGAGATGGGTATTCTGAATCATTAGGAGCGTAAACCACGAGCAAGGCTGTACCAGTTTTTCATTGTAAGGTTGAGATAGAACAACTCAAGCTCTTTTGGTTATTGAAATCTTATCAAACTAGAGTTCTGGTAGATTGGCGTAATGGAACAAGCTCCTGATGTAGTGGGCATTTTTCCATAATGAAGCATATAAAGTCCAATACAAAAAACTTTTCTAGAGATTCCACTGCTCTCTATAAATGACTACCTTCGACGTAGGCTTTATTGAATAGTATGTTCAGATTGTCTAATTTATTATGGTACTTATCAGTTTGAATTTTTACCTGATCTCTTTTGATGCCTTTTCTCTATGAAGAAGAGGCAAATTGTTAAGATCACTCCTTGCAATTCAAATCGCCAATGAGTGAATAGTCGTACCATCCTCGATACTGTTGTCACGAAGAGATGTGTTAACAGTCAACAAAATAATACATTCTTTCCATGGTCATGCGTCCTTGGTCAAGAGCATTAATGCATGAATGATATCAAAATTCTTCAAGAATGAATTGAATGGATTAGAATTCCATTAAAGGACCGAGAATCGGAGTCTCAAATTAATTTTCATCCTAGATATCGATGAGTGTCGGAAGGATAACGGAGGCTGCGAGCAAATCTGTATAAATGGCCTGGGATCCTATGCGTGCTCTTGCTATTCGGGCTTCTACGTAAATCGAAGGTAATTATCACGTAAGGTCAGACTGTGCATTAAAGCACCAAGTCCATCACATGGATTACTTGTTAATGAAAAATTAATTTAGAAACACAAGTCAGTGCTTAGACATCAATGAGTGCCTATACCGCAATGGTGGCTGCAACGGTGACTGCATCAATACACCTGGAAGCTACTACTGCGTTTGTGCTGATGATCTAGTCCTCGCTCCTGATGACAGAACTTGTGTGCCGAAGACCTCACGGTGTCCTGAGTTGGGAGAGCCATCCAATGGTGTGGTGAGGATATTACGAATATCTCCAGATGAA
Organism: Eretmocerus eremicus; assembly: GCA_030522705.1. Taxonomy (NCBI): domain Eukaryota; kingdom Metazoa; phylum Arthropoda; class Insecta; order Hymenoptera; family Aphelinidae; genus Eretmocerus; species Eretmocerus eremicus. The sequence continues at coordinate 14,893 of JAPYYZ010000349.1, read as the reverse complement.
ATTGATTTTCAAAAAGACTCGCAATAGTGATTGAGACGACAGATAAGGAAGGCGTAGGGTCGTGGATGATGTATTAAAGAGATGTGATGAATATGGCAAAGCAATGTCTGAATCCGAAAAATTTGGAATAATACTGTTCCTCTGGTATTTGCAAGTTCGGCAATGAGTTTGACATTGAACCACACACTTCACTCTTCCGAGCTATATCTAGCTATATTTATATACCTGATTTTTTTTTGAGTTGCCTTCATTAAAGTTGGACTTTTGTATGAGGACTTGAATACAACTCATTCTCAATCTGTAGCGATTCTCGTCATCATTTCCATCAGAATCAAGTTTCTCATGGCTCAAATCGCAGACAAACAAGTCATAAGCTTGCTCAAATCGATTAGATCAGATTCCTGCAGAGGGTATTATATTGTCCTCAGAATTGTATACATGAATTCTTTTGTATAGATAAGGTGTCCGGGGCAGCCATCGGGAGCTTCGGATTATCCTGTGGGAGCAGAGTGTCACATAAGGTGCAGAAGGGGCTTCAGATTGGAAGGCTCTTATTTGAGGACATGCGAAAAGGGCGGGCGCTGGAACGGTAGAGAGGCACTTTGCGTTCAAGAACACGTGTCGGATTCACACTCGAACTACCCGGGTAAGGAAAGTAAAATAGAATACCAGAGCTGAGCGTTTGCATGGAGTGCATGGCTGTGAATCGATCATGCAAAGTCGCGCCGCTGCGACAAATTTAATATTTTAGTGAGAGATCGATCTTAAGGTTTCAGTACACTTGAGATTCAGTTTGTTGGAGATCAAATCCTTTGTCGATCTTGACGAGCAGTTCACAACCGTTTGTGAGTTAGAATGTCCATTGAGTTTTACTTCATTTATCTCTTTCCAGAAGTGATCGTGAGTAATATAAGAATGAGTAGTGAGATAAATCAATACACCGTGGGGCTAGCAGTAGCATTTTCGAAAAATGTTTGAACGATGTTTACACGTTGCATGACCTAGTATACAAATGACGAACGAACAGCAGTGTTCGGTTACAAGCTCATACCCTTTCTCGAAGCAATAAACACTGGCTGACCGCTAATGAGACCATACGCCAACTTTACACGTGCTCGCAGGGCTGCACGATCCGCCAGTTGAATGTCTCTTTCAGCCCTCTTTTCCACCGCGAGGTGGCTTCCTTTCAAAAACCTCTTTCTCAGCTCTTGTGCTGGAGCCGCCGGCGGCGTCGTTTATTTCCTGTCGAGCTCTTGGCATCCGCTCTCCTTTCGAGCTTTTTGCCCGAGTTAGGAATCCCAAAGCTCGAGCGAGCGGCCCCCTCATTGTTTCAAATAATGAGCGCTAGGAGCTGGTTTTGCAGAGCCGCAACAATGACGAGAGGAGGCCCGCCCTATCTTTTTGCCCCCCTACCCTTTTGCTCAGTCCTCTACTTCTTTCTTCGACGACCCACGCGCTCTTTTTTCCTGCTTTTACGCGGGCCATGCCATGCTGATCGATGCTGCTCGTGAACCGAATTTCCGCTCATGCTCGTGCCAGCAAGCGGGTGGTATACAGTGTTGTGCTCAATGAGATCAGAGGAACCTGTGTGACTGCAAGCTTGCATCTTTTTATATCGTTATTGAAACAATGAGCGTTCTGAGAAGCGCAGTTGTAATGCGATTACGCTGAAAAGTGAATGCGTTCGCGTCGAATTTCATGTTTTCACTTTGTTGTTCAACGAAAAATATTCTGGAGGAAATCAGCTTTATCAGAGTTTCCGTTATGAAGGCCCACGAAGATGGGAACGGATTTAGATCGTAGCTGGGGAGAAGTCTCGTTAAAAACGAATGTTTGTCATAGGAGCATTCAGAACTACGTAACTTGAACCAATCATGTGGTCCGTTACACCGTAGATCTAAACTTTGCAGCTCGGTACACCGTTAGAGTCTTACCTGCAGTACTTTTTCTGCATGATTAGAGACATTCACTGGTAGGTCTAGATCAGTGAAAATGTTTATTATATAGATTGGTGGTTTCCTCGTGTTGGTTCTCAGTATTGTATTACGCGCAATCTTCATTATTCAAAAAACCTTCCCCAAATGGCGCAACTCAAAATGTTTATGTTCTGTAACTTTTAGTGACACCAGCCACGGAAAACCTACAACCGTATATACGGTGCCCAAGTAACATGGACGTGGAGCTGTCTCCGAGGCGAGATGTTGCGCGCATCAACTTCGAACAGCCCAGAACCAATGTCGATTGGTACAGGTACGAACAATTTTTCATATACTTTTGAACAATGATCAGTTATAACGAAGTAAAATGGTTAGATGGCGTAGAGCTATCTGTAGATGTGTATCGGGTATGTTTGGTCATTGATCATCAACGTTCGTTCCTTTTTGTTATCAACAGTCTATCTTTGGATTCATACAAGAAATCCAGAGTCAACGAGTGCGATAGTAATCGTAATAGTCACAATTATGAGAGATAGGTTCTCTCGCTCATTTCAATTATAAACTTTAGGTGAGGAGGTAAAAAGAGTCAAAAATCGATTTTGTTGATATTCCGCCTTGAATGGATCGAAAATGATTCGTTTGCCAATGATCTTTGCAATACGACTGGAGACGTCTCTTATTTTGATATGATGAATCCATGTAGAATTCACAATACGAAGAATACTTAGAAATTTCGTTGATTCCTGTAGAAGATCGTTTAGGAATAGCTCAAAGATGCTCCATGAGATTCCAAACTCGAAATCCCCATGAGAATCCATGCCAGTACGTAAGATTCTCCGCAAGTTCATCAAGAATGTGTACCGAGAATTCCGACAGCAGACAAACTATGAGGAAATTATTACAAACTTTTCAATGTTGATAAAAAGCCAGAGGGAGTGGATTCTGGATTTTTTTGACTGGATAGGTGGTTTTCCACGTAGTATACTTGAGCTTTATTTAGGAGTTCACCGAGAGAACATACAGGAAATGCTATGTGGATTGCTGCATGGATTTTCAAAATCGGCCGGCGATACAAAACCAGCAAAGCTTTCCATGTGGATTCGGTAGATTGAGTTGTATGCTATATCTTTAGAGTTTCGATTGGGACTCTCTATGGAGAATCCATGTAGGATTTTTGGGACCTCAAGCTCTCGGATTGAAACAGAGATGTATTTACACTTAATTTGTGGAAGGATAGCCCCTATTTTGTATCCACCGAGGGATTGGTCAATCCTCCACTGGGACCCCGTCCCCGAGCATCGCTCAGTCTACCACTGATTACACCCGACACATCGCTACCAACTCCCCACCATTCCTCTCAGAACGTGCAATCGACGCGCTCGCTTGGCGCGGAAATTAAAAGCTCTACGCGTCCACCATTCATTGGATCCTTTCTCTCCCTCTCTCACCTCTTCCCTTCCTTTTCCCTCTTCCCATCCCTCTCATTCGCACACGTGCCAACTTCCGATCCGACGCTTACACAATGGCCTCGCGACAATGGACAGCTCGATCTTGCAGCCACACAATGTCGCGTCTCCCAAAGCTCGTCTCGAATCCTCGCCCTCCGTCCGCCTCGTGACGCAGCGTCGAAAGCTCGCGCGTCTCGATCGCCGTCCCATCGCCGGTCTCTCTTTATCTTGTCCGCGGCGAGTTTACAAGTGCATCGATCGCTCTTATCTCTGGCACAATGGCGAGCCGCGTATACAGGGGATAAAGCCAAAGAGCGACGAGCGTACCGCCTCTTCCCGAGCTGCAATCCTCTGCGTATACATATAGCTTGGGTGTTTCCGAGCCGCAGCTTCTCGATCCTCGTAGAGATAGAGACCGTATATTTACCATGATTAATTGGAAGCCGGCTCTTGGGGAGACGATCGCCGCGGTTGGAGCGTTGTATCGAGGGAAGCACGGCGGCTCTGATTGTCGCTGGTGGCTGTGAGCAAACTTGGATCTTGAGACCGGGCTCAATTACGGGATTCAATTGATGCCCAGAGTATTCCCTCGGTAATACCTTGGCTTGTGGTGATTGAAAAATAATGTCGATACTCTCGCACTGTTGAGACTGCCTTATTTTATAAGCTCTAGTGAACAAATTCAGGGCTTGCAAAAGAAATAAGACGGAGCCTGGATATATGACATCGCCGAGAGTGATCTCTAGCTTGACGGCTTCTATCCATTGACTAGCTGGATTAGTGCCACGAATAAAAGTGTAATACTTTTTCTGCTAACACTGATAGATGGACTGTAATACCAGTTCTTTTCGTATTGAAATTGATCAGATTTAGCAAAAATGATTGCATGACTTTCAACTCGTATATTGTCTTTATTCCTCAAGAAGATGCAAGACATTTATCTAAAAAAAGTTTTTGAGAGATGAAAAAAAGTTCGCAGGTACGGCAATGATTAATTATGAAGTTCAGATTTTAGTAGACTTGCTCCTGTACTTACATTCAATGTCAAGCTATAATTCAGTTTTGTTTCCCTAGTGTGGTAACAATGCTCAGATATTTCTTTAAACAATCTTCGGAGGATTGAGTTGTCCATTTTGATCGATTTGTGATACTAGTACAACGGCTCTTGGATTAGATGATTCCATGGTGTTCCTCAGCGAATGAATTGACTCGGTATTCATGCTCAAACCTCAATCCATAGATTTGTTGACGCATCACCGGCATGGGGGAAGCAGTTGCAAGCAGATTTGCCCCCGGGCACCACAATGTTGACCTTCACCGCTCGCTCGCCCACCTCTAATTACACGGCAGTTTGTCGAATGATGATTCGAGTACGGGGTGAGTTTCTCTCAATGTATCATTATTATAGGTAATTCGGACAATAAACCAGCAATTGAGAGCAATAACAATAGGGAATTGCCCTTCTTTAGAGCTGTAGAATGAGTTGCTCGGCGCATTGTTTCAGAGCTCATCGACCAAATGCTTGCATTGAGTTTCTACCTGAGCTCATTGATATTTCAATAAGCTCACATTATCTATGAAGCGTTGATACACTCTGCATTCTGAAGTAGGGAAATGCGTTTCATTGAATGGAATGAATATTTCATCGAATGCTATTCTAGTCGATACTCAGAATTTAAGCAATTCACTTCCTTTCATGAAAGATTCATATTAGAGCTTTTGATAGACCTTTCATGTAAAGCGGAAATTTCCATGCATGAAGCATACTTTTACACATTTAGATCGAAAAATATTTCGAGCTGCGTACTAGAATCCATCACGCAAACATTACACCTGCGTCACGTCTACTCGAGCATGCCCCTTTATCATTCATCAATCGTGCACCGACCCTTCAGAAATTTGAAGCATTCTAGGGTTCTTCATAACATCAAACTCAAAAACTTGCGAGCGTACGGCCGTGCTATTCATCGCGATCGAGCGAGGCTCGTCAATTACGATGTCAACCTCGATAATCTACCGTATTTACATCAGCCGTTGAATTATGATGTCATTGTTGTGATTGGACGCCGAGCAGCGACTCTTTACGTGGCTCTAAATCATGTCAGCGCAGTGACGGGAGCTTGTTGTGTGGCAGCTCGCCAGATGCTGCGCTGAGAGAAATCCAATCACGCGACACGTGACCCTATCGCAAAATGCATTACATGGCTCGCTCGATCGGATGATGGCACTAAATGATGTTCTGCTCTGTGATGAGTGAAAATCGGCTCCGTGCTTACGGGTCCTCCTGGTGACGCTTTACGAGGTAATTACCTCATTTAGGCAATTACGGAGATCCAGATATTGATTCTTTACTTTTGTATTTTTGGGTACATACGTCAATGCGCCAAGTGGAGTTACTCGGGGTTTCACGCAGGTGTTGGGAAAGTACTTCTCTTCATCGCCCGAATGATATTTCAACAAACTAAAACTAATTGATCTAATCATCTTCTCAAATGCCTCTGGCTCAAATTTCTTCGGAAAAATAAATTCAAAAATGGCGTTCAAGGAAGAATGGTTCATGAATCACGTGATTTTTTCTCTGAATCATCGCGTGAATTCTTGAAACTGCTAAAAGCCATTTGAAGCAGAAATCAACGATCAATTGTAATACTTCTTACAGCCTCTGCTTTCATGTTACAAACCGTTCTTTCAGAAGAGAATTATTTCTCTCAAACTGCAAGTTGATGGAAATATTTATGATCAAATTGGATATCCAGGGGCCTTGGACTAAGAAATTTCTAATCGTTTTTCATTCGTGTAAGGGTCTCCTCGTTTTTGAGGAGATAGTACAGCATTCTTTCCTTTACTTCCATGCGTACATAAGTATTCTGAACGAAACAAAATACAGCAGCCAAGAATTGTTCGGAGGTGTCCGTGGCTGATTTTGCAGAAATCTCTTCTTCGCCAATGTAAAGGAAGAAGAGTTGCACCACAGCTCTAAGGGGTAGCATTTCTTATAACTCATAACAAAGAATGCAACGAAGAGTTGATAAATTTGAATGAACAAAATATCAACATGAAATACTTGGAGATCCATTCTCCATCACTCTTTTTCGAGACTTTAAATTGGACTACGCACGCGTTTATATTATTGATTGATAAAAGAAATAGGAAGGAATACACTTGGATTATCTTTTCACCGATTTTATTATTCTCGTCCACATGACCCATGTGGACGAGACATGACTCTTGGATCATCCAATTGTTCTTGAAATTTTTTGTTCCATCCGCTCACGCGTCACATGTTCAGAAAGTCAAATCGTCATAACGCTACTCTCATAAGTGCGTTCGGACGACCGCATGGCGCCAACGCAACAGCCAACACGAATGATACAAAGCTCTTTGAATGCCGATATTTTGTGTCCACAGATACGGAGAGCCCACGAGTGCTGAGCTGTCCGACGTCGTTCGAGGTGCAACTGTCGCCGGGCGAGCGCGAGCGCATGATCTTCTGGCAGGAGCCCACCTTCAGCGACAACGTGCGCGTCGAGCGGACCTACAAATCGCGGGTGAGCTTTGTACCCCTCTGCGCCATGCTATATACATAGTGCTTACCTCGGCTGATCTCCTCGTCAAACGCAGCGTCGTCCAATAATGGCAGTGCTGTACTCGCGACAGCTTTTGCCAGCTCCTCGAGTACGACGCTAAAAGCCTCGGCTTATCGACGCCCTCCACCCAAACTCTCGCGTTCTTTTGAACGCGACCAAATGAAGTCGGTCCTTGTACCCAACACGTGCCTCGAGATCCGCATTCTTATGCTGCATTGTGCGAGATGGTTCTGGGGCGCATTGGAGGAATCGGTCTGCGTGCAGGGACAATTCCCGAGGCTTCTTTTAATAATTGATTCTCCCGGAGACTTGGGACTGGTTCGAGCTTGAGCTTTTCCTTGGTGAGCTCTGCGATGCGGTGGAGGCGATTCATCCTTGTTGGCCTGAATGATCGCGGAGGTCACCGTTAAGGATGAGGGGATGGGATGTCTCATGGCTACTATTCTGGTTTGTTCATGTGTTCAGAGAGACTTGAAGAGGAGCTTGCGTTCGGCTTTTTCTACCTTATTCTTTATACCTTGATATGAAGAATTCATGTGGAGAATGTTAAGATGGCATTTTTAATTTTCTTGGAGGTCATGGGCCCACAATCGAAATCAGGGATTTCATTCGGAGAACTAGAAATAACCTTGAAAAATGGATGAGGTCACATTCAAGGTCACAGGTCAGAGGTCAAATGAACACTAAAGACCTCTCCCTAGGATGACTGATCATTCAAGTGCATGACCTCGGCTCTAGCGCTTTGGAATGTTTTTGCGTAGCTTTTAACCACTAGAATAACCCCAGGGGTCATTTGGAAAATCGTCCAAAAATCATGCCGGTACATAAAATCTTGCGCTCTCTCAGAACTTGGATTCACAAAGAAGGATTTCCTTTTGAGAAGGAGTTGACCGCCAAAAATGGCCGTGTTCAGGATCACAGGTCTAAGCTGGAATGAACTCTGGTGAACCTTCGCCAAGATCATAGACCATTCCAGTGCATCACCTAAGCTCTTGCACGTTGGAACGCTTGTTGAGAGACTTTTGACCCCTGAAATGACCCCAGGGGCCATCTGAAAAATTTTCACAAAATCATGAATGAACATAGAATTTTGTGCTCTTTTAGAATCCGAAATCAAAAATAGAGGCTCCTATTTGAAAAATCAAAGTTGAACCTGAAAAATAGCCAAGGTCACAGTCAAGGTCAAATCTGAGTCAATTTTTGAGCTGTTAGCGCTGATAAGGCTTTGGTCATTAAAGAAGTAGATCAATTTCCAGGACATAAGTACGCTTTCACAATGAAGAATTCACTTCTTTTAGACAAAAAAGGTTCTTTCCGATGTTCAAAACGCACATGTCCTCATAGAAATACTCTAGAAAGGGCTCTATAGAATCACAAAAAGTATCACAGGACCTCATGGGATCCCATGAGATGAGATAGGGTAGTATGGGGCACCAAGAATTTGGGAAAGAAAGGTCACATGGGACCTCATGGGGTCGTCCAGAATCCTTCGGGAAATCATTCGATGCTAAGTAATGTGATGGGAAACAGTTTCAATGGTATCCGGAAAAAATCCCAGAATTCTCGTCTGGAAGGGCTCTCTGAGTCAGGAATGAGAAAATGAAGGCAATAAAAGGCAAGAAGAGGGTTCTCATGGGCTAAGATCAAAATTCTCAGCCAACGTATTGATGAAGCACGAAGAAATGAAAGGGCATGTCGGAGTCCCATGCCTATCCGAGTTTTCAAATTTTCCTATTATTAATTCTTGATGTAACGCGGATCTAGAAAGCAACAGCTGTTCCATAGGTCCTCTAGAATTGGCGTTACTTTCAATGCCAGCGATATCTTGAAAATTCATTGAGAAATTTGAAAATTCGACAATGGTGGTATCCGAAACCCTCTCAACCCTTCTACGGATAGTGTCACATAATTGTACATTTAATTTTTGATGAAAAATTTGGCACATTCACCTGACGTAACTATCCTTGTCACATACAACTCAACGTTCGTTGATATGGGCAGCATTGATGAATAGTCGGGATCGGATTTCCCACGAACATCTTCTGATCACTTTGAAATACCCACCTCACCTGATGAATGAGGAACTGATCACATAGATCTTCATTAATTAGTTATGTTATTTGATGAATATTTTCGTCATGCTGGTGGGATTTTTTGAAGTACGTTTTTTGCGTCAGGGGAACATGATCAATTGTCAACATTTGGCATCAAACAGCTCAGAACTAGTATATAAGCGCCGGTAAGATACGAGGTATCATTGAGTGAGATCTTCAGGAGAAACATCTCAAGTCTATATTTTAGCAGCAGGAATACACAATGCAGACCCTGGTGATCTTTCTGATGATGGGTATGTCGACTTTCATACTATACTAATTCTGTTGATTACGATGTCTGAGATGCGTACGATAGAAAACAAACTTCGTATGACGTTTGATACATGTAAAGTCAAACTATCAACATTTATCGGCAATAGGATCGGTTCAGATTTTGTATCATGAAATTTTGATCGGACAAAAGAGCTTAGAAAGAAAGACGTCGAATTTTACCGTATCATCATCATGTAATCTCTGAATCAATGTAAGGAGCCCCGTAGAGTGACATTATTTTTTCATATTTGCCTGGTGTTCTTGAAGTTAGAATTCGAGGTACATTTATAAAGAGGATCGACATATCTGATACTGTACTTACTTCTAACTAATGAAGTTTTTAGAATCCTCGATACAATCACTGAGATCCTCCTGGGTACGCGTGACGAAAGCTTTATTTCTTCGAATTCCACCGGAATCTGAGGAGATCAAGAGAAGTATTAGTTGTGAGAAACACATCTGATTGCGTACGTCAATAAGTCCCCAAGTGCTGACTCTCCATTTCCATACGCACAAAAACACGAGCACAAAGCCACAATAGTACCCGTGTCTGGTAATTACTTTCTTGAAATCTCACAATTTATGCATGGAGAGCTATGGATATTTTGCCCAAGAACAGACATAAGTGAGACGAGTAATCCATAAAATTCGAGTCTTGTTTATTCAAGTGAAGTTCTGTGTTTTATATTGTCGAGCATTCCATCAAAATCCAAGGACTATTGTGTGATACTCGTTATGTTCAGAACTCTTATCAGGAAACATTAATTTGTTTTAAAAGAATTTTTCGGATTCGGCACGGGTTCACGGGTAAATTTCAAGATTGAGATATTTCGTGGCATTTTTGGACTTTTGCTATGAAAATATTTATGAGTTCTCTCTGGGTATTCCGTGTTGCATTCTTAGACCGGGATATGTTGCATTCTCGGCAGGAATCTAGAGAGAGAGTGAATGGTGTTTAAATTGAAGTTCATAGACTGACTCCGCAGTTTTCTGTACAAGAGCTAATTGGCAACATTATCCACTTTCAGGAATACTTTCCAATGCAATGTACTTGGAAGATCTATCAACGAGACGAGCACCCATCGGATACCAAAGCGCGGGCTCCGTAAATTCCGATCTGGGCTCAGAAATAATAAACAGGATGTATCCAGATCTAGATAGTGGATACGCAGGGGACTTTGACCCAAATCCTGACAGAATTCAAATAGTCATGGGCTAGCAGTATTCATTGAATCTATAGGATCATCCTGTATGAATTATGATATCTCTTTTTTATAATGATTTGAATGGCGAGTTATCATCAATAAAGTGACTCCTCAGCTCGATGAAAATATCCCCAAAGAAATTCTAATAATTCCTTTATTGAACACAAAAATTAACGTATTCAATGCTTTCTCACCTATTCGATTCCGTTATGACTGACGAGAAATCGAGGGTGCAGCGTCATTTTGATATGATTATATCCACATAAAGACTGTCACGCGCCAAGTACGAGAGCATTCGTCTATTTTTTATTTTTTATTTTTTTTTCTTATTTAGAATATTATACGGACAATACTGCCCTTTTACATAACTATAGCAAGGAAATCCGAGAACGTGGCCTAGCATCTTATGTCTATGAAAATTTTTACCTATATCTCATTTTTTGGTTTGATTTCAATCAAATGTAATCGATGTCCGAGAGAGTAGTGTGGCCGGAGGAGAAGAAGGAGTTTTTTTCGAAGACTTCCCGAAGCCTTCCAGAATTGCCTCCTCTCTCCTATCCTCTTATCTTTTGATAGATGTACACCACATTCAGATACAGAAATTATTAGTGATTTAGAAAACTAGAAAAATATGAAAATCTTTCAAGAAATAGTAGGGTAGAGCCTTGAATTCACAATCTGACTAGAGGTGTACATGGTAATTTTTTCCTGGAGAATAAGAACTCTTAACGTGCACGTCCTTACCGTAGCTCGAATTCCTCGAAGCCATACTTGTCAATATCGACGGAGTAACGTTTTTCCTAAATGTATGAGCTCATCTGAGAGAGGTATGGGATGTTCAAGATGATGGATTGGTAATCATGGGCGCCTTTGCTCATTGACAGCCGTGAGAGATCTAAAAAATTTGAAATGTTCGTATCGTGGCTAGTCTGCTTTGTGGCGGAAAATGTTTGAAAATGAGCCATAATTTCGACCGTAGATAGTTCAAACTTATGAGCGTCTCGGATTTGCTTTCGAGTACCAGATGAATCAAGGAATCATCTCTAAAGATTAGATACCAGCCACATCCTCATTCGTCGGCTTGGTATTTTCAAAACACCTGTTATCGAGAGGGCGAAAATTCCACTCTCATATCCATCATTCAAATTCCCCTGCTTTCAATAGAAATCTGAACGAACAAGAACATAGATCAAGCATGATTCTTCAAAAAATCCTCGTGCCATCAAGCGATACAGATCAATAAGGGCAATAATCATCCCTTCCCCTGCCCAAGTGCGGCGCCATCCCAGTCTCTCGGCACTCGATGCAAGCTCGCCCTCGGGACTCGAGTGGCGGCGCGGGCAAACTTATCGAATCGCCCATAATAATATCCACGACCATTAAAACTTGCTCTCGCCGCTGCAAGCTCGCCGGACTTTCAATTTCATTTGCATGCTCGCAAGTTTCGAGCGTTGCGTTTGCACGGGCTCGTTTAAACATACACAACTCGCGCAGTTTGTTTCTGTGCGTCTGTCGTTTGCTCGAGCTGCTACGCCACACCGGTTGCAATATACGAGAGTTGGCGCTCGTTACACCACGGCCGCCTCGCGATATTTTCGCTGCACGAGATGCGTTGCTCTGCGGCTCGTCAGTTTTCGCGAGCCCTATTCTAATCAGCGCGCCCAGACCGGCCAATACCCATTAAACTCCCAGACTCGGTGTAGCCCAAGCGGTTGCTCTGCGGCTCGAGCTTTGCGTATAAACGCCGGCCGCGAATGGCAACTATTAGTTTTCGCGATGTGTGCGAGCGCGGTGGCCGTTACGCATACTTGATGGAGATTGTATTTGCTTTTCCGCCTCGTTGAGCTGGGAAATTTCTGATCGAAATACTTGCTGATCGAGAGCTTGGGCTGAGCACCAGGCTGAGGGGTTTGGATTTGAGAGAGATTGTGCGAGCTTTGTAAATACGAAGGGGCTCGCGATTGAGGGTTTCATCGTAGAACGTGTAAATTGAGATATCTCATTACGATCCGATTTGAAGATTTTGTTTCTACTTAGAATTAGTAACTTTTCATTTATTTTTCTTCATTTATTAATATACAGTTCCCTGCATAACGATGCTACATAAGTACGTGGGTTCAAATGACGGTATCTCTAAAACCATTGAGTTTGCGGAAATTTAGGAAGAAGCACTCGAAAAATTACAAAAAAGCTATTCTTTATGTGATAGAAAAAAGTTTCAGGCGATTTTTTTCTTGATCATAATTTGCACTGATAACTTCTTTTTATCTTGTTCAATCATCCGTAATTTCGACGGAAGTTGACATAGGTCAAAAATTCTCACGGCATTGTGTAACTTTTTTCAAGACCTCAATGTTATGATCTTGCAAAAATTTTTCACAATTTTTCTGATCTGAGTTATGAGCTCGGAAAGATGGAGGAATTTTTTATTAATTCGTGAACGTAGCTTCATCGCAATCTATGAAATCACGCCTTCTCTCTCTATTCCATCATATTTGCAACGAAAAATACCTGCCAGAATAGCTGTAGTACATAACAGATACTTTTTATCGGAAAAGTAGTTGAAATGTGTAGGATAGAAAGGGTGTGTATCGGTGGATGTCGATGAGGTTACACTCACAAATTAACGAACAATTCCCCCATCTTCCGTAGCACATAACTCGGCTCAAAAAATCATACACATATCCCACTCTCTGTACGTAGACACTCACGTGTAATGATGTTTTCATTTCCCAAAAATAAGAAACTCGCGTAACACGAGAAATGTATTTTCCAGTATTTTTCCGATATAGCCGATATATATCAGAAGAATTTTCATCGTCAACATATATTAATATTTCATGGAGAATTTCCATCGATACGATCTAATCATCCCCCAACAGCGATTACCTCTTGAAATTATCATCAGACAATTGAATCAATTCGCCGAAAATCTCAATTGAATGTATATAATTTCAATCCAAATCTATCTAAATCATTCACTTGGGAATAGTGGAGAATGATGGAAGAATACCCTGTACGTCCGGGGGGGGGGATGAATTTAGCCCCTGTTCACCATTGTGTGTGAACAAAAGGGGAGACTCTAAGCCAGTTGCATGTATCCCGGAGTCATGAGAATTTGCCCTTGTAGAAAGAAATTAAATATATCGCGAGAATAAATTTCAATGGTCTGTCTAATTTACAGGAACCAGGCCAGCTTCTCTATCCAGGCGATCACAACATTCGTTACATCGCTTCGGATGCGGCTGGAAATCGAGCAGAGTGCCATTTCACGATACGCGTTCGAGGTATGCTAGTACATGCGATTCCTATACAGCTCTTCAATCCTCTCTGTCGAAGCAATATTCTTTGGTTGGAATTAAATCCACGCTACCGCTGCATAAGAGTCTAGGTGGAAGGACCTAGTTTGAAAGATGAAACAGTTTTCAGTTTAGCCGTTGAATCCAGGTTATTCATCAATATTTCTTGAAAACCACGAAGAATATCAAACTTATATTCCTTTTCACAGAGGCTGAGCGAAGGCCCAACGATCCTGAGGTGAGTCGAACGTTACTTTGATATCGTCCTTTATGCTCAGTGGATGCTCGACATGATACAGAAAGAATTCTAAGCTTAACAGATTGAACATTTTTTATCCTTATTTCTTCCTTCTTAGAAGAAATGCCTTTTCATCATATTGATTGTACTGGCAACAATCCTCAACTATCAAATTTTTGTTTCTATTATTATATTCCACGATTGATACCTAGAACATCATGATAGGAGTTTGTTGAATTCACATTTGCACGAATGTGACTAGTCACTTTTGTTCTATTCACAATGTCCTAGTTATATCTCAGATTGTATTAGACACTGAAAAAATGTGCAATTTATGTTGTGTTAGTTTCTTCTCCTCAAGTGGGTATCGATAAGAAATTCAGCGTCATCAAAGTCACATTCACGGCGATTGATGCGTATAATTAACATTTCTTCACTAATGATAATTTTTCATGATAATGAAAGGCTGCTCTATCAAAATCACAGATGTGAACGTTTGACTTGATTTCTAGCCGCAGCAGCAAAGTTACCAAAGGATGTTAATTTGCCCCAACAGGCCGCCCCAAGAAGTACCTCTAACATACAGGGTGAGAAATTGATCATAAGTCGCGATTTATTTCTTTATGTGCAACCACAATATTTTCAATTGCCCGTCGTATACTTAAAATCTCAAGAGACATTCTGCTTCCAGCAACATATCGAAAGAAATCCAGAAAATCATGAGATGTATATTCGCCCTGTGCGAGTCAACTTATATCGGCTAATTTGCCGATTTTTTCTTCAGCTAATTTGCTGGATTTTGACACATGTCGA
>JAPYYZ010000348.1:0-27784 GCA_030522705.1 Eretmocerus eremicus | reverse complement strand
AACAGGCATCAAAACATGCGTGTGAGGCTTGAACCGGATCCAGAAGCTGACTCATTTCAGTGAAATCCGATAAGTATCTCAAATCCGGGGAAGACCTTGTCGTTCCCAAGATTTTCCGGAAAATCCGAGGAATTTCCCACACTCGGGTCCACTTTTTTCGTATGGCGCTTGAATAGACCTTCCATGTCCGAAAAGAATCGAATCCGTACCTCATTCCGTTCTCGAAATATCTGATTTTGAAATGGGATTTTCCAAAATCTCCCACTGTGCGACGCGGGGCTCTTCTCCACGAGCAATCCGGAGCGAGGGAAACGATTTCCGAGGCACGCGATCACGAGGCTGGAACGAGTCTGTGTCACGCGCTCGCTCGCCCGAGCAGCCGAACTCAAGCTACGTGCTGATTTGGTCGCTATTTCCTCGCGCGCGGCATCCTCTGTCTCTCTCTCTTTCAAGCATAACTTGTGCGTTGACCTCCCTTTGCATTGCATCACCGCACCTGTAACAATCACATAATACAGAAAGTGGATTTAGATTTATTGTCGAGGAGAGAGTGATGGGGCTTATCCCGTCACAGCACAATCGAGATAGTCTCATCTTCTCGTCCGCTCGAGTCGGGGCGCAAGGGCGGGCTCCCTTTTTCTTTCGGATTTCGTGCCCCGACTCCGGCGGTTCACCAGCCAGCCATCCATCGCTGATTCATGTTCATACAAATTGGCGGTCTGAGTGCAGCAAGTTCAATCGTGTCCGCCAGGTGGAGCCTGGTCGCACTCTAAGCACCTTGCGGCCGATGAACATCTCGTTTTTATCAGATTTGACGAATAAAAAATATCCAAACCCTCTCATCAACCCTAAAACTAATTGATCGATCCATCGCATATTTCACTATGTCAAGGATTAGGTCATGGAGATCTAATTCAAGTCTCGTTCAACGCATCTTGTGCTTTTCGCAAGCGACCAAATATAACCTTGGTTGATATATATAAGAGTTCCAAATCACTGCAGATAACTGTTTGTGCGAGCAAATATGGTAAAATAGGCGTGCGCCGTTAACGACGTTGCGATCTAGTGTAAGCTAATCTAAGTTGCGAAGCATGATATGCGAAATGGCAGTAAGTCGGCGGTTACAAAATTCGTAAGCTCATACTAAGCAGGAAATTTCTACGTTTTTTTGTGTTGGAAAGATCCTCCTACCCGAGTCCGGTGTCCGACTCGGGTCATTTTCAGTGGGGTCTTTTGCTTCCTGCAGAACGATACGCAGAAGACTATTATGACCCCAGTTTGCGACGTCGGTCTCGCGGATTATCGTGTCAGGCTCCGAACCGCTCCGCGGCTGCAAAACAGCATATAATATAATACTTCTTTCGATTCTAGAAATGCGCAACGCAGCAGGTACTGTCGATAGACGATAACTGAAGCTTAGGCCGTTGGTCTCACGGATTATCGTGTCGATCTCCAGGTCGTTCAGTGGCTGCAAAACAGCATATAATACGATGCTTTATTGTATCGTCATCAAACCGGCAGTAGCAAATTACGAGAGCAATTGCGGGAAGCCTGGTAATTCTTGCCCCAGTACCGAGAAGAGCGAACTCGACTTCACTTTCAAATGCTTGCGCCGCAGGCGTATCGGAGCCGATTCGCAGGCGTGCGTATCGATACTGGTCCGATACAGCCAACGCAAATATCGATGCAAAACATCGATATATCGGGCCAAGAATATTGATACGCTCGAATATCGACACGTATTTGGCATCCCTGACGACGTCGTCGTAAGAGCAATACAAACTGGCCTCGCGCGAACACGTCTGTCCAAGCGCTTCTCGCTTATCTCAATTTGTAGAATCTTTGAATCTTTTTGCATTGACATTAAACGCTCCTTCAATTATTCTATAGTTGTGTGTAAAGCTCATTCACCCTCTTCTCTACTCACATCGGCGAACCGAGGTGAATCCAAGCATAAACTCATTCTCTTACGCATAGACTCGTCGAGATAAACTCATGCATCACGTCCAAGTCAATGGAATGACTCAGTACTAAAATCTACAATACCCCTAGAAGTCAGGATGTGACAGTGGCGATCGTGCTTTCGTGAGTCTCGGGTAGAATGAGTCAGTTATCAACCGAGGGGACCAAGAAAAAAAAAGACGCCCCGACGACGCCGAGATGCTAAACGTGCGAGATCTGGAATTCATTCAAAATATCCTAAAATTGAGGGAGCCGACCATCGGCACCATGAATTCTGCCTATGCAAACCCACGGAGAATTACTTACATCTGCTGCTCTGATCGATTACACCTCTCGTCCGTGTAATCGATCGCCGGATGATCCTTGATATTTTCCTGCTGCACTTTACAATCACAGTGCTGGAAGAGCATCCTTCTGACACGTTATCACAATACGAATATCAAACAATCATTCATAATTATGAAATTTCAAGCAAAGTTACTGATATCGCTCGATATACGACTTTTTTGTTCTTGCGTTCTCATCGCATGAATAGCCGGTATCTCAGCTTTGGAAACGAATTTTCTAATGTACTTCGACTCGAATTACAGATAAAAGACCCCGCTCCAAATGAATGGGTCAGAGGCCCACGGTCAATTTTGATGAAATTGTACCAGATAAGAGATCTCGATGCGCTGATCAATTTTGTCATTAGGCGCGATAAGCGCCTATGCACCGTTTTTGAGATAATTCCCATCAAAAATGCTGAATGGAGAGGTTACGTGAGCTTTGTTGATATCCGCCCGCGATGCGTCGTCGCAATCAGCGGCACTTGCTGTCAAGGTCACAAGGAAACATCATCTGTTTGTCTCTACAAGAATACTCTTTTCAGTTCTATGTACCGAGTTACCATCCAATACGGAAGTAAGCTGTAGCTGCTAGAAAGTAACGGCCAGTACTGCAAAATCTGCTGGATCCGAGTATCGGATTTTCCGAGAAAATCTCGGGATGAGTTCCAAGCGGACGTTGTAAGGCTCATCTCAGCTCAAGGGTATAACGAGGGCGTGGTTCAAGGGAGGGGAGAGCGGGACAAGCTACTACATAAAATTGGAAATGGTTCAAGGAGTGTCACTTGAGGAATCTCGAGATCGCTGATAACGATAAGAGGGTCATTTTGTGCTTATTCAGTCATCCATCAAGGTAAGTCATGAGGAGGTGAGCTGCGAAAAGGGTGGGGCGAAATGAGTCACAGTAACCAGGAGCCTGAAAATGACGAGAAAATTCGCATTCGAGAGTGTTCGAGGTGGCTGTGACTGACTCAATGGTCGAGCTGCCCCTATTTAGCCTCTCGAAGGGGGGAGGAAAGGTGAGAATCACTACATTGCGGAGAAGAGGGCTGGAATGAGCAGAGTCACTCCGGATGAAAGCTCAGGAATGACCCTGAAAATGCATGTGAGGATTTTTCTGGTCTCAAGAATAACTTTGAGTTGAATGGACTTTTCGACATGATCTTGGATTTAAAAGTTTCTTTCTGACTGTTTTTCGAATAATGAATTACAGCTTATCTGAAATGTTTGAAAATTCCCACTCCATCGGCTGTGATTCCTGCTTCATTCTTTCCGATCTCATGCGCTATATATCATGTCAAATCTATCAAGAATGGAGTACTTGAGCGAGACTTGAAAGGGAACCTGAGTCCCTCAAGGTGAATAAGCGTCACTATTCATTCATCAAATGGATGGGCTATCTCAGACAGTTCCCTTTTAAGGGAGACGGTCGTGAATTTTTCGAATGAATAGCCGAGGAAATATCATACTTTCCATTGCATTTGAACAAAATATTTGCAGAAATCATTATAGGCAACTGAAGCGGGAATGACCTGTGAGCACACAGTCGTTGATTCGACCGTGAATAAAAAACGTGAACGGATCAAGATTATCTATAACCAATCTCATTGTTTACGAGAATTCTGAACGATATAATCGGTAGACGTCATTCGAGACCTGCTCTATCATTATAGTTCCAGTTCTTGCATCAGTTCCATCTAACTATTGATGCAGCGATTGGGAGGTTATGTAAAAGTTGGGAGTAGGAATGTGGTAATAAAGATAATGATTATCTGTCAAACTTTAGCGATCTAACCCTTTCAAACGATCAAAATAATACATTTCCGAGATATTTTCACGTGATTGTTGCTTGATTGAACAGTTCTTTTCTGGGAAAATTGATTCCTGGTCAGTCGGAACCTCATTCCCAATTATTGGATCGTTTTGATTATAGACCAATCCTCTGCAGATTTTATGAAAGTATGTTGTTTACGAAGTGAGCGGCCTGGTTTCGCGATATATTTCCTAGCGTGGTTATCACTCCAGGCATTTGAACACGAACGAATCATCGACGCTCTGAGGAAGGCGTTTGCGGAGCATAGTTGATAGTTCAGTGCCGGGAGAGATGGATCATGATTGACATAATATTGGGCTCATGAATTATATTCTATACAGGAAAACGTTACCCGGTCGAAGAAAACACAGTGACGATTCACAAATTTTCCAGGTGATGAAAGATGGACTACACTATGAGGAACACATGCGGAAGAACTTCAAACCAGTTACGCCGTGGAATGATGAATTCAGAGAGTCGATGACTTGATCTCTGGGATCGTATTTTCACAGAGAAATCGGGTACCATGATGGATATATCTGGATTCGGGATTCCCGAATCGTCTTGGTGATAGATCATAGACTAGACTTCGGTATCCGGGCGTGGGAGAATTTCTCACCAGTCACACCGCACGGTGATGAATTCGGACAGTGCGAATTTTGAGCTCTGGAATCATATTCCTCGCGTGAGAACTAACAACATCATGGGCATATCTGATTTCGGGATCCGGAAATGGGCTGTATGGGAGATAAAGAACGAATCTATGGTATTCATGGACGGAAGAATTCTTTACCAGTTACGCCGCGGAGTAATGAGTTCAGACAATCCGTATTTTGAGCTCTGAGGTCGTATTTTCCCCGAGAAATCGGGTAACATGATGGGGATAACTGGTTTCCGGGTCCAGGGATAATATGAATAATAGATCGTGAACTGTTCTATGGAATCTAGGTGCGAGATAATTTTTTACCGCTCACACTGCCGAGTTGTAAGTTCAGATAGTTCGTATTTTGAGCTCTGAGATCATATTTCAACCGAGAAATCGGGTTCCATGATGGGCATATCTGGTTCCGGGAACTGGAAATGATCAGAATGATGGACCGTAGACTGATTCTCAATATGTGGGTGCAAGAAGATTTTTCACCACTCACACGGCAGAGTAGTGAGTTCAGATAGTTCGTATTTTCAGCTCTGAGCTCGTATTCTTACCGAGATATTGGCTACCATGATGGGTATAACTGGTTTCCGGATCCAGAAATGATATGAGTGATAGATCGTGAACTATTCTATGAGATCGGGGTGCGAGATAATATTTCTCTCAATCATGTGCGTGAAGTTAGTGTGTGAAAAACTTCACTTGCGGCGTGAAGGAGTTTTTGGGCACCGGTGTGTAAAGTTGCGTGTGTAAAGTTGCCTACGGTGCGTGAAGCATCACTCTGCACACGGTTACATATCTTCACGCACTGATCTTCGCTTGTTCGATCCACGCTCCATTGAACTGCTTTGAACTTCCCGCGTCGACCGGATGATCGAACTCTATATTGCCGACGATACGATATTGTCGCTCCATGGAGACGCTGCAATCGCGGTTGGCGTCGATCGCTTGTGAACTACGAAACGACGCCCCGCGGGACGCAGCATCCGCAGAGGACACTTGATAGTACATTATGCACCGAGTTTGTGAGATTATTGTGCCCTTGTGGGCGATTACTTTTCGGCCCGAGCCACCGGCGAGGGCCGAAATGATCGCTTAGAAGCTTGCAACGTCACAAGCGAGGTGCATACCATATTTTACGTAATTCCACAAGCGCCCAAATATCGCAAAATTGCGTACAATCCAACAATTCCCATTCTGGCGAGGAGGAGTATGAAATATCCATCATAAATGCATGTAACTATCCTGGGTAATGCAGTGGATATTCTCATAAATAGAGAAGATCTGTTTGACAACTCAACTATGTTTAATCAACTCAAAGAATTACTTTCATGGCTGACTTTTTTCTCAACAATCCGTGAATAGAGATTGATTTTTCAGGCAAAAAGTGCTCTTTTCCGTACGAAATTTCAAAAATCAACGATATTTTAAAACAGCCAACACCCGCGCGGCCCCCGCCCGGGGGGGGGGGGGGGGGGGGCTCCGCCCCTGGACCCCGCCTTGCGCGCTATCCTCCCCCGCCCCCCCGTTCCCAGTCTTCGTTTACATTGTACGAGGCCTGATATGGTACGTGCCATCGACAGATGATTCTGCGCTCCCTGCATGCTCGACGCCCACCGTTCTAACCAACAAGCAAACTGCGTGTGAAGAATCAACCCCCTCGATCGCAGCTCGATTACTTCTCATTTGTTTGGCCGACAGAATACTAACTTTCCGCACAAAATTAAGAAATAAGTATATTTCGATACAAGGGAGTCAAAGTTGGATTTCGCATTCCGAGTGATTTTTTCCAACCCGAGCCGAAGGCGAGGGTCGGAATCATCACAAGGTTGGGAAATCCAACATTTGCGGCCGTGTATCGAAAGATATTTTTCGACAATTTGTGAGTGAAAGTCACAAGCCCGTGCGTAAAGTGCACTTTTACGCACGAAGTGTCGAAAAATAGCGTGAGCAACTCTGTCGAAGGTTTACGAACTCGTTGAAAACCTTACACACTACGGCGCTGCTTCGCGTACTGGAAAATACTTCACGCACTCGCCGCTCCGCGGCTCGGTGCGTAAAGTATCGCCCTAGGGTGTGAAGTTTTCAAACTCGTGCGTAGAGTCTACTTTCCGTAATCGTTGCTTGATATACCATTACCACTCACACTGCAGAGTAGTAGGTTCAGATAATTCGTATTTTCAGCTCTGTGATCGTATTTTCACCGAGTAGTTGGGTACCATGATGAGCATATCTGGTTCCGGGAGCCGGAAGTGATCAGAATGATGAACCGTAGACTGATCTATGATATGTGGGTGCGAGATAATTCTCCACCACTCACACTGCAGAGTAACAAGTCCAGATAGTTCGTATTTGCAGCTCCGAGATCGTATCTTCAGCGAGAAATCAGCTACCATGATGGGCATAACTGGTTTCCGGGTCCAGGAATGATATAGACGATAGATCGTGAACTGTTTCATGGAATCTAGGTGCGAGATGATTTCTTACACTGCCAAGTAGTGAGTTCAGATAGTGCGTATTTTGAGCTCTGAGATCGTATTTTCACCGAGAAATCGGATACCACGATGGGCATATCTGGTTCCGGGAGCTGGAAATAATCAGATCGATAGACCGTAGACTAATCTATGATATGTGGGTGCGAGACAATCTTTCACCATTCACACTGCAGAGTAGTAAGGTCAGATAGTTCGTATTCCTAACCCTGAGATCGTATTTTCACCTAGAAATCGGCTACCATGATGGGTATAACTGGTTTTCGGATCCAGAAATGACTTGAATGATAGGTCGTAGACTGATCCATGATATGTGGTTGCGAGGAAATCGTTCATCACTCGCACTGCAGAGTAGTAAGTTCAGATAGTTCGTATTTTCAGCTTTGAGATCGATCACTTTATAATAGAAACCCGGAACCCGAGTTCAAACCGGGCAATTATAAATTGGAAAGATGATGAAGTATCGATTGTTCATGATTATCAAATTTCAGGACCATTGGTGGTGTTGGACGTATGCACGGCGGCGCGTCGGATTCCACCCGAGACGAGACTGAACGAGATACCGAAAACCTTTGGAGATCCTGAAGATAACGGACAACAACTTGACCTAGTAGGGGTAGTAGAATGGAGCGAGATAGGGTGGACAAGAATGAGAAGGAGGAGGGCCACTACATACCATATGGATACAGGAGAGGAAACAATGCTTGGGAGAAAATGGACGACTCAATCGGAAAGGCGGAGCGAGTGGAGAGACCACGGCAGTGATGGTATCACTGATTGTTTTGGCGAGAAAATAAAGGAGTCGTAGATATATAGCTGTATATTTTGGAGAAATGATATCAGAATATCATGATTCTGCAGACTCCCGAATAGTTTTGAGGGAGATCTTAGGATCAATGACTCTAGGGGGGAGGGGGAGGCATCGAACATAGCCACTGCTGGAGAATACCAATTGTCATCAAGCCCCATTTGAGGAAGAGGTACACGGAAAGAAGAATATGGCGAAGTTTATTAATCCTAAATATCTAGTGGGAAGTTCTTCCACGCCCGATGAATATGATTTAGACGACAATTTATCATCTGGACCATCTCTGGACCACCAGGCTCGGTAGGCCGATAATGGTACAGGAATTCTCGCGGGCAATACGATTCCGGAGCTCCGAATGCGGGCGCTCTGAACTGATGACTTCGCGGTGTGATGGGTGAGAAATTATCTCGCACTCACCTATCGAAGATCAGTCTACAATCTATCATTCAGATCATTTCTGAAACCAGGAACCAGAGATACTTATGATGATGCTCGGTTTCTCGGTAAGAGTGCGATCTCAGAGCTCAAGATGCGAACTTTCTGAACTCACTACTCTGCAGTCGGTGGTAAAAAATGATTTTGCACCGAGATTCCATAGAGTAGTTCACAATCTATCATTCGTATCATTTCTGGGTCCGGGAACCAGTTATATCCATCATGGTAGCCGATTTCCCTGTGAAAATACGATCTCAGAGCTCAAAATACGCACTATCTGAACTAACTACTCGGCAGTGTGAGCGGTAAAAAATTATCTCGCACCCTCATATCAAGATCAGTCTACGATGTATCATTCATAACATTTCTGGATCCGAAAACCAGTCATACCCATCATCGTAGCTGATTTCTCGGTGAAGATACGACCCCACAGCTCAAAATACGAACCATCTGAACTTACTACTCGGCAGTGTGAGCGGTAGGAATTATCTCGCACCTAGATTTCATAGAACCGTTCACAGTTCATCATTCACATAATTTCTGTATCCGGAAACTAGTTATACCCCTCATGGTAGCTGATTTCTCGGTCAAATTACGATCTCAGAGCTGCAAATACGAACTATCTGAACTCAATACTGTGCAGTGTGAGTGGTTGAAAATCATCTCGCACCCACAAATCATTGATCAGTCTACGGTCTATCGTTCTGATCATTTCCATCTTCCGAAACCAGATATGCCCATCATGGTACCCGATTCTTCGGTTGAAATACTTTCAGAGCTCAGAATACGAACTATCTGAACTTTCTACTCGGCAGTGTGAGCGGTAAAAAATTATCTCGCACCCAGATTCCATAGAACAGTTCATGATCTATTATTCATATCATTTCTGGATCTAGAAACCAGTTATACCCATCATGGTACCCAATCCCTTGGTGTAAATACGACCCCGGAGCTCAAAATACGGATTGTCTGAACTTATTACTCCGCGGTATAACTGGTAAAAAATTCCTCCGTACATGGATACGATTGATTCGTTCTCCATCTACCATACAGCCCATTTCCGGATCCCGAAACCAGATATGCCCATGATGGTGCTCGTTTTCAGGCGAGGATTATGACTCCAGAGCTCAAGATCCGCACTGTCTGAGTTCATCACCGTGCGGTGTGACCGGTAAAACATTCTCCCACGCCCGGATACCAATGACTAGTTTGACCCATCACCAAGACGATTCGAGAATCCCGAATTCAGATATATCCATCATACTACCCGATTTTTCTGTGAAAATATGATCCCAGAGATCAAATCATCGACTCTCTGAATTCATCACTCCACGGCGTAACTGGTAAGAAGTTCTTTCGCATGTGTTTCTCATAGTGTGGTCTATCTTCTATCATCTGGAAGATTTGTGAATCGTCAATGCGTTTCTCCCGACCGGGTAACGTTTCTCTGTATAGAATATGATTCATGAGCCCAATATCATGGCACCCATGATCCATCTCTCCCGGCACTGAACTGTCAACTATGCTCGCAAACGCCTCTTTTAGAGGGTCGATGATTCCTCCGCGTTCGAAAGCCTGAAGTGATAACCACGCTAGGAAATATGTCCGTCACGTCTGTTCTCATCATATAATATACCTTATGAGTCTGCGCCAGCGGATGGCTCCCCATTGTGAAAACACCTATATCCCCGCTGGACTGAGGTCACTCATGATTTCGAGGTTAGATTCCTGGAGTGGAAAGAAGTAAGAAAGAATGAGCCAAGTCACTTTCCGCTCCGCTGCATAGAAGGGTCCGTTTCCGCTAGCGGAAGGCTTCCGCTGGTAGAAACTCCTATATCTTCGCTTGACAAGGGTCGATCATGATTCCGAGGTTAGGTTCTTGGAGTAAAAAGAAGTAAGAAAAAATGAGCCTAGTTACGCCCCGCTACGATGTATACAGGGCAATGTTTTCGCTAGCGGAAGTCTTCCGTTGGTGAGAACACCGATATCTTTGATGGACGATGGACGATCCTGATCGTGAGGTTAGAGTTTTGGAGTAAAAAAAAGTAAAAAAGCATGAGCCTAGTTACGTCCCGCTCCGATGAATACGAGGCAATGTTTTCGCTAGCGGAAGGCTTCCGCTGGTGAAAACACCGTTATCTCCGATGGACAATGGTCGATCATGATTCTGAGGTTAGAGTCTTGGAGTATAAAAAAAGTGAGAGAAAATGAGCCTAGTTACGTCCCGCTTCGATCCATGCAAGACAATGTTCTCGCTAGCGGAAGCCTTCCGCTAACGAAAACTCTTATTACTCGGCCGTATGAGTGGTAAAAGTTTTTTCATCTTGGTAATGAAATAGTAAGAAAAAAGTAAGAAAAAGTGAGCTGGGTCTGATACGATTTTGCGACTCATCCCTTGCTAGATCCAGGGACCCAAGTTTCCTGATCTGCCATCCGGCTGGGGGCGGTGCCTGGGGTGCCCTGCGTCCTCCGCCGATCCTGAACTGGATGCGGCGGTGGTCGCTCAGCGTCCCTGTATCAAGGAACTCCCACCCGGAGACGCGCCTCATCAGCGTTGGACTGATGAGGGGCAGATCCAGCACGGACAAATAGTCCCCGTGGTGAAAGGTCTCTCGTCCCGTCTCGTTGACTAGGACCAGCCCGAAGGTAGCCATGGGGTCGCTGAGTAATGTGCCTCTCGCGTCACGAGGACCTTTACTCTAGGATGGTGACCTGGAGTTGAAGTCCTCAGCCACAAACACTGGCTCGCGACTACGTCTTACGCTCTCCTCCAGGGCACTGAGTTCCCGCGTAAACTTCTTCATGGTATCGCTGGGAGAGTAGTAGCAGCTGTATACCGCTATGTCACAGTCTACCCTCTTTGCGTAGCCCGGTCCGCTCTCCGGAGCTGCAGTCTCGGGGATCGTTGTGTCGAATATCTGGATGATTATGATTGCGGTCCCGTTTGTATCCCGGGTTGCGCAGTCGAATTTCGAACGGGGGCTAGGTTCGCCTCGGTTGCGGCCTGCGCGCAGCCGTCTGCGGCCCATTTTTCTATGACCACTGAAGACACTCAAAAAAGTGCTCCCGTAACTTACAGACTGTCACACCTGCCAACTCTCCCTCTCAACGCCGGCGTTTTAGCTCGGAAGAATCTTCGAAGTGCGCGCTCAGTAAAAACCCACCTTGCTTGCATCCCTACGATGGAGGCTTTGGGATTTGGTCGATGGATTTGTTAGCTGAAAGTGAGCTCGCGTACTTGCCACGGAAGTTGTATTCTAGCTAACTTAGGGAATTTCGCGCTTCCGCGATCGGGCAGGTTTTTCTTGTCCCAGGCACGCCACGCAGTCGAAGTTCCGGCTGTCTCATACCCGATTCGGGGTGCAGACTCACGGCCGGCCGAAAACTACCAAAAAGGCCTGGGACGCATACGAACTAAATGTCGAGTAGGGAGTGAAATCACGCGATCGCGAACTGAATGCAATTTACATCAAATCTGATCGTTTAGGTATAGCAGCAGTCAACCACGATTTGAGCCATTTTAGCACATCGAATAAGCGATGTGCATTATGATAGCGTAACATTCGAGTTGGGATGCTTCGATTGGCATTATTGTGCTTGCATGTTAACAGGTGAAAGGCTATTTCTTTGCAATATTCATGTTATCAAGCTGAGTAGGCTGGTGGACCGTTTCCACGGAATTTCCAGCTATCAAGATCAATAATTTCTCTTGATCTTCTATGTACACGCTCTGGCATGGTTATCTAGAGTCACCCAAGAGAGTAATAACAATTGAGCCATTATAAGCTTTGCATGGATAAAAGGTAGTGGAAGATACCAAGAATCTTTCAAGAAGAGAATCGCCGAATAATTTAATTCCTTGGATAGTAATCCGTTTATTTTCAGGATTCCATGAGTGAATTTAGTTGACTGCTCTGCCAGTCATCTTGACACATGTCGAACAATCATTCTCAGCTGAATTGCATGTCAAAATTTGTGTCTATTCTCAAGATATCGAGATTCCAGCATAACATTTTTTGACCGCTCGATTACTACTTTTCCATGCGTAATCGCAACGTAGCATCAAAAGAGCCTCCGCATGGCTTCTGGAAACTATCTATTCGAGTGAAAGATAGATTCATCTGCAATTTGAGTCGAAGTACGTCAGAAAATTCGTTTCCAAAGCTGAGATACCGGCGATTCATGAGATGAAAACGCAGGAACAAGAAAGTCGTATACCGAGCGATATCCGTAACTTTGCTCAAAATTCTATAATTATATTTGATCGCTCAATTGTTGAGGCAAATCTCGCAGGGGGGATCTCGCGGGTACGGCGTGAGCTGTGGGGCCGTGCTATCCTTTTTTATTCCCTATCCCCCAAGGAAAAGAATCATTCGTAACTTCAACTCAAATACAGTCAATTTCGAGGAATAAATATTTTTCTTATGAGTGATTTATATGATAGAATCACGGGTTTCATACACGATACGAACGTCGGATCTGAGATTTTTTCGTTTTCTCCAAAATCTCTCTCCATCACTCGGCGAGTTCGATTCCAAGAAACTGGGGGAACTATGCAATCTCCTCCAAACTCAGATGAGTTTGAAAACTTCGAAGTTTAACGTTCCATTGCTACTCTGGCCCAAAGACCGGGAATGGGTCGTTAAACTTTGAAGTTCTCAAACTCATCTGAGATTTGAGGAGATTGCATAATTTTCCCAGTTTCTTGGAATCGAACTCGCCGAGTGATAACGAGAGATAAAGAAACTGACAGAATCTCAGATCCGACCATCCTATCGTGTATAGAACCCGTGATTCTATCACGTGAATCACTCATAAGGAAAATATTCATTTTTCGAAATTGGCTGTATCTGAGTTCAAGTTACAAATGATCCTATCTCTTGGGAGATAGGGAAGAAGGAAGGATATCACGGCCCTATAGCTCATGCCCTACTAGTGAGATCCACCCCTGAGAGGTTCGCCTCTAATGAGCCAGATATGTGTATCTCGCGAAATACACATAGCAAGCGGACCAATGGCTCAATCCCCCTGTAAGGATAAAAGATGGTTTATGGGAACTTGGGAATTGGGATTGACTCTTATACGATCAGCATCCAGGGGGGATTTACTTCAAAATTAATTTGTCTCTGAGGGAAATCTCTGAGAAATATAGAACTCTTGAAAATTAGCTGCTTTTTTCTTTTTCAAGCCTGAAGGAAAATGTTGAGAGGCAGAACCCTCAAAGATCTCCTAGAAAGCTGGATTCAGATCAAGACAATGAATTTCCTGGAAGTTAGCCCAAGTGAAATTTAACATGATTCGATTATGGTTCTGTTCGAGGGGTTATGAGTGAGTGGAGTCGGAGACAGCTTTTAGCACGGACATTTGCTTTATTCAGCAACACAGGCTACAGATCTTTGTGATACAGCGTGCATGGCGGAGCAACCGTGGTGGGATGCGATGCCGTCAGAGATGTTGCATGCAGCTCGGTCGGGGCCGGAATGGACGAGTCGCCGGGCGCGGAGCGGCAAGCAGCTGTAGCTAGGTGACTTGAAATGACGCGACGCGCACTGTTCCGTTGTCACGCTACATGGTGGCGCCATCGCGCAGGATGACTCGAAGCATTATTCCGACACTCCCTCCCTCCGCATCTCCCGGAGCTTTGACTTTGTCCACAGCGCCTTCGATTCCTTTTTCAATTCTTCATTTCATCTGACTTGATTCCAGTATTCCGGATTTTGTAGAAAGGAATAGTTTTATATCTCGATCATCTAAATTTTTTCACTATTCTTATGAATAAGTGACTATCGTTTGAACTTTTCCGGATTTTTAAAACTCTCATTCATCTGCGGGTAAACTCCTACGAGTATAGTGTACACCTGTGGAGTCTACACCTGGTTTTCATTCGACTCATCAAATATTCTTCGCAGCGGCAAGATGGCATTTAAGTATTTGTCAAACCGTCCAGTTTCTCGATAGTCGACAATCTGATTGACTGAGATCTAATATCCCAACATCTGATTAATCATAAACTATCAAGATTGATAGTTAAAAGTCTTGATCATCTATTCAAAATTGCCCAATAGATTTCACATCCCCCTGTGGCGGTTTCCGACCAATAGCTTTCCAGTTTTGGACAGGTTGATTTTTGGGACATGGCAATTGTTTTCTCCACCGTTTCAAATCAAAACAACTTGGAAATCTGGAATTCTCCTCCGGAATATTCGAACGATTCTTGAATCGTGACAAATCTGAGATGACAAATTCATCAATTGTCAGTATGATTTGTGTTCCAACATCTGGGTGGTTTCGGAATTTCTTCAAACATCTGATTTTGCCACGTCTGTAACGATATTATACAGACATCTGAGATCAACTATAACGATCTGCTGTTTTGAAGACTGTACCCTCTCTTCGGGAATTTATGAGTGATTCTTCTCTCAAATAATGACTGAAGAATTCATTCATGTGTTTCTAAATTTCATCCGTGGAATAGAACCTGTTTCAAAATTTGGGTCGAGATCCGTCAATTTCTCCCTCCCAATCTCAGCGAGACGTTCTGATTTTTGATTCTCAAAGTCTCTGCAATCATAATGGTTGCTTGAGATTGTCACGGGAGCTCAACAGATCCTTACGGGTCACGCCATCTCCCTTCACAAGATTTGGAAGGACAATTTTTCCAAAAGCATCATAACCACCTTCAGAATCAAGCTGCGGCACTGACACAATTACACTCAGGGCTGATAACTCACACGAGACCACCCCTGAATCCACATGACTTAACAATTATTGCACTTTTTAAGAGCTGTTGAGTTAACAATGATGCACTGATATCTGCTGAATCTATGATGTTGGTAATTCACTCCTCGACTTGCATACCTCAACAACTTGGAGTAAATATGTGATTCAGATCGAGTATCACAACTTTTTCCAGTCAATACTCTTCAAGAACCAATTCTCCTGAGAATCCTTAGACCACTTCTGTACTTATGGAAAAAAATGTGAAATTCCAATCAAACTTCAACTCAAAATTATGGATGTGGCGGAACACATAGGAAATGCTGATTCGGTAGGCAAAGAGATCCAGGTCTGAGAGAGTACAAAACCCCAGGAGTCACCTAATTTCGTCAGGGAATGAAGATCTCTCAGATGGTTTGGCCC
Organism: Eretmocerus eremicus; assembly: GCA_030522705.1. Classification (NCBI taxonomy): domain Eukaryota; kingdom Metazoa; phylum Arthropoda; class Insecta; order Hymenoptera; family Aphelinidae; genus Eretmocerus; species Eretmocerus eremicus. The sequence goes on along the minus strand of JAPYYZ010000348.1, from coordinate 12,156 downwards.
TACATGCCTCACATTCCGACATACAGCTCTGAAAATTACCACGAACCTTTGGAGAAAGTTATATCAACAGATATGCCAGCTCTGCTAGTAGTCATAGCTGTATCTCAAAATGATAGGTCAATGGGGCCAAGCCCTCCGAGATTCCTCCAGTTCTCACAAAAAAACGTCTCCAGTTGTCACAAGATTCCCAGATTTTCGGTCAGATTCATCACTCCCAAGCTCGGTGCTTTCCTTGCCAGTCCAGAATCGTACGTTACGAACTCAACATGATATCTCCAACATTGATTCTGAGCGTGAAGAATTATAGGTTGATTCTGCGTTTCACATGACTTGAACAAGGAGTTTCAATGATCGATGTCGCCTTATCATCTATGGAATAGACCGGCTCAAAAGCTTCTCCTTCTAGCTCCAAGTGCGGTTAAACGTCGTTTCCTTTTACGGCCTCCTTCACCCATTGTCACAGCAATTTTCACCGTTTCTGCCGCACCGATTCATCAGAGTATGTTTTTTCTGGCACATCTAATGATTATCTGAAGCCGGATCGCCGGGGTCTGAAAAATTCATGATTTCGAGATGAAAACTTTTACGGTGAGGAAGTACGGTGTGGCTTATAACAGACATTGTAACGCAGACCTACTCGATACTGGGGCTATATGGATTTTAACTTCGGAGGCCTATCCTTCGCCACTATTACACGGCACCTTTTGGTGAGAATGCCCAACCACGATACTCTGCTCGGGGTCATCCCGCGGAGCTTGACACACAGTCAACCCTACTTTTGCGCTGCCAACACCCACAACAGTTGACAAAGGTCTGGTAGCTTTCACTGATCCTACTGCTCCGTCCTTTCCACAGTCATCTCAACCTGCAAATCGCGATAGCAACGATTGTTCATCCATTCGTGGTTCCCTTTAAATCAAATCTAACCCAATCGAGCGTCGATGCGGACCGAGAAAATGATCGGCGCGCTCATTCTAGATGATAAACTCGATGACGAAACGTTTTTCTTGTATTTCGCTCAGCACGGGCTAATCGGCGGTTGATTTAGCGAGTTTGATTCAAAATTAACTATTACGTCAAATAACCATGCCAATTCATCATCCCCCGGCCCATTCATAGTATCAAATCCGATTTGATGAAGCCCTGAGATCGGCCAATGGTTGCCGCGTCGCGTTGCGCATTCTCGCGCTTATGTGTGCCGTATCGTCGAAGCTTGATTCGAAACGAACGTTTATCTGGAAGAATAATGATGGTCGAATAACACAGGCCCACGAAGAATGAGTTTGCATTCGTTCCTCATGGATTTTGAGCCGCTGAACTCGATCACAAAGTCAAGAAAGGGCCTTCCCGGGACCATTCTTGAGATATGGCTCAGTAACTGGGTCTAAAATCCACTATATGAGTAGTTTCTCATACCAGAAATTCAGAACACTCCAGAAACGACTGGTCATTCATATCGAGAGTACTTTGGCATCACTGGACTTGGATTTGGATTTGTAATGGACATCTTCCCCTAGATACAGTCAGCAACCATCTGGGATAGTGAGTGGAAGGAGGGGGGGGGGGGGTTAATAAGAGAAAGAAGCGATATCATCAGATTTCATGATCAGGTGCCTGATCATAGTCACCGATGAAATCTGTACTCTTCAGTGCTGATGAGTTTTTTGGGTAGGTGCTTCAAATCTGAGGGAAGTTCCTAGCTTTATGCACCCTCTGTAACTTTACTTACACCCCGGGAGTAACGTTGGAAGGAGGGGGCGGTTAAATGTGAAGAAGAGGATCAGACTCTTACAGAATCTGAAGTATACACACTCTTTGAGTGAGGGATTTTTCGGGTCAGTTATCTCTAGTCCGGGGGTAGCTCTTACCCCCATTCACCTTCTGCGTCAATATGGCACCCCGGGAAGGAGGATGGGAGGGGGGGATGTTCAATGGGGGAGAGAGGTCATGCGACACCGATGGAATCTGGAGTATACACTCTTCTGTGAAGAGGGAGTTTTTCGGATCATTTTTCTCAAACTTAGGAGTAGTTTCCAGCCCCCCCCCCTCCGCCCCCTCCCATCCATTCTCTGCACCACCATGTGACCCCGGGAGTGTAGATGAGAAGGGAAGGCAGGAGGGCTCGTCGCATATCAGCAGAATCTGGATCACGCAAAGTTACTCTTGTACGACTCTTTTGAGTCAGTAGTCCAAAAGCTAAGATCAGTCTTCGCCCCAGATACCTCACGCACCCCTGAGAAACTCTGGGGGTGAGAGTGAGGAGACAGTGGTAGGAAAACTGGTCAGATATCGGCGAAATCTTCATCACTCAGATTCCCGATCTGAAGAATCTTAGAAGTCGGTCGTCCAAAGTCCCAGAGCGATTTCCGATACTGAATGCCTCCTGCACCCTTATGGCTTCTCCGGGGGTGGGAGTAGTGAGGAGGTGGAGACGAAAGATCTCAAATGCTAATCTACGGGTGACCGCTCTCCTCCATCTCGAGAGTACCCAGGATGGGAGTGAGTTAGCGCGGGTTGGACCCTGCAAGGACCCGAAGGCCCGGTCTCTCTACTCTAGAAGGCGCTGAAGCCGAGAGGAGTGCGACTGGGCGAGATCATCTTTGTACACGTTCGGGAGACCGAGTGTGGCGAGTTCACTTACTGAGAGTCGACTGTCGATCTGAGGCCTGGGAGGCCCTATCCAATGCTGCAGACGTGTGACTCTCCTGTATGTTCTTGCGTGGCGAATGGTTGCCACCTGGCAGACTAGTGCTACAGTGATTCCCCTTGGTTAGCGCCTAGCCTGTATTCTCCGGCAACCGCTCTGCATGAGCGTGCCTGACGCTAGAAGGGTTACGGTGTGGCAGGAGCACTCGTTGCATCCCAATTTTCTTTTGTAGGGTGAGTTCAATTCACTCTTACGGTTCGGTATCATCTCGCAAATGACACTCCGGTGTCTGATGATCTGGCTTTCGGTACGGTGCCAGATCCTGGATATGGGCATGCTAGATTATCTTGCCTCCTTCGTCTGTGAGGTCAAAGATGACTGGTGGTATACGGTTTGTCACACTGGATGGTGCGTCCGTTTTCTTTGTCGAGGGCCGTATCATACTTTTTGGCCTTGTTCGATAGTGTGTGGAGCTTTTTGAGAACTAAGTCCCCTATTCCCGGCTCTCAATTTTGGCGTCTCGAATCTTAGTGGTGACGTTGTTTGGAAAAGTTTTTGGCCATATCAGCTCGTACGAGTTCCAGCGTTTCATGTAATTGTTTTTGACGATTCTCCACCCCTTGAGATTGTGATCGGCTCACTTCTTGGTTGGAACTGCCTGGTGTAATGGAGTCTCTTCCATAGTTCGACGATTGGCCGAAACAAAGTCCTATCTCCGTAGGCAGGGAATCATAACCCTATCTTGGTTGCAGGTCAACAACATACTATCTTTTCCCCGCGCTCCATAACCTGCTATCTCACACCCAAATTCAACAAAAGCCAAACTCCTAACCCGATTCCATAAGCTTCTATTTCAGACTCGCGAGTAAGAAGCTCCTATCTTTAGCAGACGACTCTCGCGACTCATTGTGCCGCTATTAGAATCTCTTGAGTGAAACGTGAGTGATTAGGTATGATGGGCGAATGGTCATCACCTTTGCTCCATCTGAGAATGAAAGATGTTGCAATATAAATAACTAATTGGAGATATACTCAATTGTTGAGAATCTCCCAATTGAAGCAGTAGAATTCCCATGGAAGTGGAGAACTATATCCCAACAGCCACGAAAATGCCTAAAGATGGAGCAATTTTCCAAAAACTTTGATTATTTAGAATCATATTATTTCTGAATTTTTCATCACTTAGAACTTAGATTTCATGCGTTATCAGTGACGTCGTCCCTTCATGTCCACGGATCGTTGCTCCTCTTTCTCTATCATTTTGCCCAGTTGTTTTTGTTCTTGATACGATAGTGCTGCCAACAGATTCGTCACCGTGCATGTCTCCATTCTTGAAGTATCACTTGGTCGTGATACGGGCCCATTTAGTATCAACTTCAAACGCAGCCGACGTAGGTCATCCATTCCTAGCAGAATATCGCAGCCCAGACTTCCCATGACGTGGAATCTGTGTTGGATTCCCTTACCCAGTATCTCAATCTCTAGCCGTACTTCCAGTCATATAGCCAGCGATTTCTCTTATTGACCCATCTGCTGATCCAGCCGAGCTAAGTTCGACAGTGTATTCGCATTCGTCTTCTTCACGAGATTCTTGTTCCTGACCGCTAATCGATGAATTGACCAAATCCAGATCCACAAGAGCTATGATTCGTCGTTGGCCGATTCTGACCTTGACGTAGTGTTTTGTGTCTTTTTGGTCCGGTTTTGGTGTTGACCGGCCCTCGCTCCGTTCCCCGGTTGCGGTCAGGTGCATTAGTTTCTAAGCACGCCATCTTTGCCACACAACGAGCAGAACTCTTCTCAGGGGTTCTCACATTGGGACCTGTCATGGCTTGCACCACCAATAACCAACTTCTCTGCCTGCATCGCCAATGAATTTCTTCATCGTTGTAGGGCAGGGGGGGGGCTTACAGTCATCGTATTCCCTCGTGATTGTGGTCTGCAGTCCTTTCCTCCCTCATCTATTCGTTCAAGTACTTTTTCAATTGCTTCCACTATCTGGATCAAGTCACCGACTGGAGATATCTCTTTGTGCCGGATGTGCAATCTATATTCTGGCTTCTATTGGTAGAATAATGTACCCAACTGCCTCTCCAAATCAAAACTCCCTCTCTTTCTCATCAGTTTTGATAATGCCGTGATAAATGCGATGAACGATTCCAGAGAGCCCTACTTTCTATCGGTTATTTATCGACTCGAGTATCTCAGTTCATCAGAGAATGAAAAATTGTAGGAATTTTACTAAAAAGGCGGTCAAATAAAATGTCGGGTTGAATTCAACGGTCGCGTTCATTTAAATGAATAACCTGCATGCGCTCCACGTCGCGGCAGCGTTGCTGACGAACTAAACTGAACGATGGCGTGGCGTGACGCGTCGCCAGCGCGCAAAGCAGAGAGAGAAAGACGGAGAGGTTGGCTGAAGCCGCATACACATGGGCATATCCAACACTCCCTGCCAGCTAAGACAACCTCGAAGAATGGTTTTGTCTATTCACTATGACACATGGTCACGTCTCATATTCACAGAAATGAAATATTTCTTCTGTAGAATGCACAAAATCAAGTGCAAACTTACTAAACACAAATGTACATTGAATAAATCACTGACAGATACAATTTACAGAAATAAGAGATTTCTTCTGCTGAACGCTTGAAATTAAGTGTGATTTCACTGATAGGTGTATTTCTAGGTCATTCCGTATTATCAAATCCATCAGAGAGTCACTGGTGAACATTGTCAACAACATTCCCTGCAACAAATTCATGTTAGGTCTAAGTCTAGATTATTCAGGGATTTCAAATCGGGCATCTCAGTGTTCATGATTGAATATAGCTCCAATGAGCTTGACGTGAGTGTCAAAGAGCAAAGGTCTGGTGAAGATGTCGGCCAACTGATCCTTGGTCGAAATTCAATCGACTTCAATGAAATTCTTTTTGACACACTGTCTTACGTAATGGCCTTTTGTGTCAACTACATGTCTCAGTTTCTTACTGTCACAAGTTTTTGCGCTGGCCTCAGCGGCTCTGCTATCACACCACAAGACCATGGACATGAATGACTTCTCGGAGATCAGTCTTATGGATTTTACCAAACCAATCAATTCCTGGCAGGCCTCGCTCATCGCTACATACTCTGTCCGGCAAAATGACAACGCGACATACGTCTGTTTGTGAGATCTCCACGCGATGGAGTCTCCGTACAGTTGCATGAGATACCCGCTCGTCGAAACAGAGTTCTTACAGTCCGCGAAACTCGCGTCCGAGTAGACTTGCAAATGATCGGATCTGCCTAGGAATTTTAGCCTTAGAGTCTTGGTGCCTTTCGGGTATCCAAACAACCACTCCACCATAGCCCATTCATCGTCAGTTGGGTTGGCTTGATGTCTACTCAAGACATTGACGGTGTATGCAATATCGGGTATCGTGGAGCATGCGTGGTGCAGCAAACTGTCTACGATCTCGCGGTACGACAGAATTGGCGGGGGCTTATCTCGTCCCGTCACTTCTGAGTCCGGGGATTCTTCGCGCTCCCGACGCTCAGAGTTCGAAACTTGGTTGGACACCATTGGAGTTCTCTTGGGTGTTACTGCCTCGTACCCGGATTTTTGTAACATTTTGTCGATATAGGATTGCTGACTGAATCCAATTGTGCGTGTGCTTCGGTCGCGTCTGATCTCCGAGGAATTCCTCTGACTCGCCGAGGTCAGTCATTTCGAATGCTTCGCGGAGCTCCCCCTTCACTTCGAGAAGTTTCACAGAGTTGTTACTCGCGAGGAGGATATCATCCACGTAAAGCAAGAGCAAAAGAAAATTATCTCCCTCCCTCCAGGTGAACAGACACAGCTCATGATCATCGTGATCAAGCTCTATTTTCAGAGCGACCTCTGTGAACCTCTCATACCATTTTTTGGGACTGACCGGGAGTCCATACAAAGCACGCTGCAGCCTACACACTTTCCTGCCTCTCATTTGCTCCAAGTTCCTCACTCCTTCCGGTATTCCCATGGACACCTCTCGATCTATTGCACCGTTCAGAAAAGCGGTCTTTACGTCGAACTGGCACACTTTAAGGTTCAGTTCATTGATTATAACAAGAGCCATTCTGACCAGCGGCAGCCTTGAAACAGGCGCGTACGTCTCATAAATATCGTATCGATTCCTGTCTCTATAACCGCGTATGACCAGCCTTGCTTTGTTTTCGACGGTTCCATCAGGCAGCAGTTTACGTTCGAGAACCCACCTGGAGTCGATTATATTTGGAATACCGCCCGCCTTTGACATGGCTGGCCTGTCAACCACTGTCCAGACTTTATTCCCGAGCATCACGCCCAGTTCGGTCTCTATTGCACCTCTCCAGTTTTCTCTCTCTTTGGATAGCATGGCCTGCTCGGAGGAGGCAGGGTCATCATTGATTCTTGCCAGAGAAGCATGGTATATCACGTCATCAAGCGAGTTTGGGCTGTCAGTTTGTGGATCCGGTCCAGTCAGCTTGATGAGCTTTTTCAACTCAGCCACTGAGCCGGTCAGGAGCACCGAGCCCTGTGCTTCAGTTTTGGATGTTTTGCGCAGCCTGCCGCTTTTGCGATTCGATTTATCTTGTGTCAAAAGTGGATCGTCTCGTTCCTTCTCTCGGAATTCAACCATCTATTTCTCTCCGCCTATCTGATCGGCATCGATCTGATGGTCTTTCATTGCTCTTTTCCCGTACTTGTCTTGATACACCAGTTTCTTATTGAATCGAACAGCCCGGCTCTCATAGTATTTACCGTCTTCAAGCCTCAGGAATATGTACCCAGATGTCGCATATCCGACAAGAACTACCCGCTTGCCTTCGCATCTGAACTTTGGTCCGGTCTTCCTTTGAATTTTCATATATGCCAGACGGCCGAATCTCCTAATGATGTTCAGATCAATTATGCAACCCGGAGAGAACTTGTCCAGTGGAGTAATCATGTTGTTCGACTTCTGGGGAGTTCTGTTATAGGCATGCACCGCCGCCCCGAGTGCCAAGTCCCAGAGGTTCTCAGGAAGTCCAGAGTCATACATGCACGCTCTGATCTTTTCCCGAACAGTGTGATTGAACCTTTCCGCGATACCATTATGCCCGGGACTATCCGGCGGAGCCAGTTGATGTTCGGAATCAAGCTTCTCCAGGACTTTTACAACGTAGCCTCCCGTAAACTCCGTTTCCTTATCAGTCCGCAGATAACATACTTTCGCGTCTCGGCCTAACTCGTTTCAGCCTGACTTCACAAATGACTCCAGGAGATGACCGGTTTCTTCTTTCGATATCATAGGGTATGCCTGGGCTAACCTGGACATGTTATCGACAAACACTGCAATGAACCGGTAATTCATGGGGAAGAGAGCAGGGCTTATCGGGCCCATGAGGTCCGCGTGTATTATCTGCAGTGGTTCTGTCGCTCGGGTTCGGGAGTGATTGAAAGGGAGTTTGTCAGACTTTGCTACGTTGCACACTTCACAGTCCTTGATTTGATCGTCAAGGACGGCTGCTTGCAGCTCTTCATTTCCCGGAAATCGCGTCTGCAAGGCTTTGAGGTGGGCTACGGATGCGTGACCTATTCTAGCATGCCACAGCAGGGCGTCATTATTTCTAGTGAATTTCTCGTGATTTTCGAGGAAGGGTGACTCCTTTTCAGAAATTCCGGTGAAGGGTGCTCCATCAATATCATGTACATTGCGATCTCACACTGTGATATCGTCATTTGTGTGTTCGCGCGGTGTCCGTCTCTCGCGCTCGGGTCAATCAATTCTTCGAGTGGTATCTCTCTGAGCAGCTACTGCTCTCGTGTGGTATCGCGGCTCTCCAGCACTTCAGATCTTAGCCAAATTCACGATGACTCTATTACGATCGACAAATGTACTTTTACGACCAGCGCCTGTCTCAATTTCGATGATCCAGTAAGGTTTCCGAGAAATTCCCGTAATCAAAGACCGTCAGATCGAGAATCAGAGATATCTATGCATTTGTCATCCAAATAGATGTTCAACCCCATTCCTACAAATTTTTTCAGTGAAAGTAAGTTCTTAGACGAAGACTCAGCAAAATTGACTCTATCCAATGTGACCGGGCCGCTTTTAGTGATTATGTCGACCGATCCCGCTCCCTCCGTTTCGATATTCGCGTCAGAGTCTTTATTCGCGCACTGTATCTTGCAAACATCTGTTTTGTCGAGGGTTTTGAATACAAGACGGGACTTGGACATATGTTCAATTGCACCTGAGTCTGCTATGAATCTCTCGAGGATCCGGTCCTCATCAGAGTCACTCATGCCCACAGTTGTGATGAATATACATCCAATCTCTTTTGAATTCACTGAATTTATAGCCAGTTTCTCACCTTGATCGTTAGTCGACGCTCTGTGGGCTGCAACACCAAAATTGTCACCCCTCCCACCTCTGCCTGTACCTCTGCCTCCACTTTTGCCTCCTCGTGCGCCGCCACTACCCTGGCTGTGTCCAGGTTGATTTCTGTCATAGGGCTTGCGTCTCTTCTGACTACCCCCAGGGCATGGCTGGTCTCTCTTCTGACCTGGAACTCGGTGGAGTTGATGCCCTCTGCTCAGATTTCCTCGCCGAGGAAAAGCCTCCATGGGGCATTCTGCAGCCTTGTGATCGGTGATTTGTAGACAGCTGTAGCACTTTTTCGATCCTGAGCCCTTTCAAGGACAATCAGTTGCTTGGTGGTCAGCGAATGCATCGCGTTCAAAGCACCGCTGGAGTATCCTGCCGTCCGGCTGCAGCTGTCTTCTAACCACAAACAAAACTCTGGGATTATTCTTCATGAATAAAACTATTTTGGCCTGCTCATCCCGAAAAATCCTTTTGAGCTCTTGTAGAGGTCGCGGACATCTGTCCGAGTATCGTAGAGTCTGGAACATCGGAGTTGATCTCGAGACTACATTGACGAAAGCGTCACGTACTTCTTCTGTTTTGTAAGGCAATTCAGTCTCGATGCTGTCGTCAGCCCTGACCAGGTCTTCGAATCGTTCAATAAATTCTGCCGCAGTCTCAATTCTAGGATTGAACTTGAGGTCGCAGTGCATCTCTCGTCTCGCCGTGTCGGAAGTAGTCATCGCCTCTTCGAATTTGATTTTCTTCAGCTCTATCAACATTTCTAGAGCTAATTTCATAGAAAACACTCGTTTGTGATGGGCGTCTTCAATTCTGTGGATCGGCAGATCTCTGATTGTTAAGTTGATTTCCTCTGACAACGGCTGTTGACAGTTCAAATATTCCGGGAGTACCACGATGCCATGTGCTCCCATCTCGGGCATGAGCTTGTCCCAGCAAAAGCTCCACTTCATGTTCCGGGTAAGTTTGTAATCAAAATTGATGCGACTTAGAGCCGACACAGATTTGTTGTTTGGAGATGAACCTTGAATGCCAGATCCTAAAGGTCCGAGTAGGCTTTCACCAAACTCAGCACCAGCAACCGAATGCCCTGATTGACTCTGAGACGACTCGACGACTGCGAACACGTTCGGCGTCGGCGGTTTGGATTGGCTGGCATCCGATGCTTCAGAACTGACTGAGGTCTTTGGTTGAATCAGGGGCGTCTCTCCAAAGAAGGCGCGACTTGTCTCCCTTCGAGTGCAGTGAGTCTTTTGTTGGCTTCTGCTTGTATCCTATGAGCCATCTCGGCGAGATTGTCAAGTTTAGCGTTGTATATACCCAACGACTCAGTATTGTTTTCCGTCAGGGCTAGCACCGCCTAGAGTTGCTTGGTTGAATCTTTGACGAGTTTGATCATGTCACCATCTTCCTTCTCCCGACTCTTCCGTACCAAGCTGATGTCGGCCAATTATTATTGATATTATTAATTGCCCAGCATCCAACTCAGATTCTGAGTATTCAAGAGTTGCTGATTTCCTGTACAGCACGTGCTCCGGAACACTGTCGAAGCGTTTGATACGCGATTCATCCCGTCTGGCAGGCAATTTAGGTGCGTCAAACCCTGAGTTTGAGCCACCTGCTTCGGCGGCCTGCTCAGCAGTCTCTCGATTCGGATCGTTTTGGTCTTCAGGAGGATCATCACTCTCCTCCAGCAATACGGCCGGCTGGCTTAACTCACGAGGAATCTCCATGCCGTAGTCGTCATTTCTCATATCTGTGATAAGTCATCTGACTTCATCCCAGTTTTCATGAGTCATCAACTCGTCATTGGGCTCTGCAACAGAACAATAAAATTCATCTCATGATTCAGTGTCCCTTAGATTATTGTGTTTTGCTCCTAGCTCGACCGCTCTGATGCAGGGCTGGCCAAGCTGGAACAAGCGAGAGGGCGAGTTCCCGAACTTAAGGTGACCCGCACGGTCGCTCTAGTTGTGACTCTGATCTCTAGGAACACACTGTTTTATCGGGTCACGACCCAGCCGTCCTTAATTCGTAAAAGCGATTCTCAACTCAGTCTCTCTGTCTCATATTGCATGCAAATCAGTCTCTTTGGAATTCCAGACTCATCTCATGCTGTCTCATACGTATAGATCACAACTAGTTTGTATACGCACCAATGTCATAATCTGCAACGTTACTGGTGCGCAAGTGGACTATGTTTCCAATCACATCCCACCAGTATTGCTGTCTCGGATGGTTCTCGAACAAAAGAAACTCTTTGAAGTAGTGGTTCCGGAAGTATCGAAAGAGTTTTCTGTTTCCTGCGGAACAAGGGTTCACGCTTGGATCCTCGTTTTAATATTCCTGTCTCACGATTCAAATCATTCATCTTACAAATGATACAACGAGTCAGTCAGCCAAACATTCAAACATTCAATTAGTCGATCAATCAGTCAATCAATCAATCAATTAATCTACCCACAGCACTCCTTCATGCAGTACATAGGGTCATGCTTCACGCTCGCTTACCGATATGTCATTGTCATGCATAAGCTACTCGCAAGCTACTCAGTATTTGTCCGTACAAGGCACACGGTGTGCACGGTAGTGCGTCTGATCGGTCCCCTCTTAAACTACTCAACGTCTGACACTCCGTCAATTGGATCACTAGCTGACCGATCGTCGATCAGAGCCACTATCTGCTCAGTCTCCGAACGGACTTGCTGTCCGACCCACTCCCAGTATTTATCTACTAGCTGCCGACTCGTTCTCTATGCCCGCAGGCGGAGGGGAGTCGCTAGCCGTCTCGTTCCTCGTCTGCGATTCAAAATGGCCGTAACCGAGGAAGTCGATGCACGCGGTTCCCGAGCGCGGGCCCAACTCGTCTCTCGAGCTGTCGTCGCGGGCGCCCTCCTTTTTCTTTGCATCAAAACTCTCTCGCCTGAGCGCTTCGGAGGCCATTATGCGAGCTGCGAGCCCCGCGTTCCAAGACTCTACTCGTGCTAACCTCGTTGCAGCTGAAAATTGCAGCTGAATAACCAGGCTTCTTGGAATGCACTATCTTATACATTAAAAGAGCTGCAAAGTACATTCTCCGCGAATCAGTACGTAACCACCCCAAGCGCTCCCTGAACGGAGCGATGTGCTCGTCT
>JAPYYZ010000347.1:0-41180 GCA_030522705.1 Eretmocerus eremicus | reverse complement strand
GAGGAGAAGTGCGGCGAGAGGGGCGGGTGGCGCATGGGAGGCAGGGTGGGAGGTGGCATCCGTCCGCCATATTAAAATCTTTTTCGTCCCAAGCCTGCCCAAGGTAGAGTGTCGGTCTCCCCACTCTTCAAGCACCTACTGTCGTCGTGAACGAGATCGGATGTTTCGCTGATCACGAGTGGTACAAGTACCATGGAACAAGCAATTCAGATAATCTTTGAATGTGATGGTTGCCTTGACGACCAAGGTCTTGACATCTTTGGCTTTCTCCAAGGGCTCCTGCCCCATCATTTGAACACAGTAGAGCTTGCTGCGTAGTCCGACGAATTCTAGGATGATGTAGCCATTCATCTCATCTTTCATGAGACTTACAATCTTCTTATCAACTCGAGGCATTCCAAACTGATTGTCTCCGGGATAGTCCGACGTGTCAAACTCGCTTAGATGGCTTTTCATCATTTCGTACAGATCCACTGTTGAGGAGTGCAGTACTGAGTTCGTGTCAGTGTGGAGTAACTTCACCTCGTCACCAAGGAGAGGTTTCATGAACTCGTAGTAGAATCTGTAAAGACGGGTCTTCGAAATATCAAGGATCGCCATACCGACATAAATGGGCTTGGTTATGGTAATCTCTGTACGAAAGAGTTGAATGGCTACCAAGTTCTCATCAAAAATTTTGCGGCTGTAGGAATTTGGCTTGGAAATCTGCGCTTCTGCACCATACCACCCATGCCATTTGCTAATCAATTTAACGTCGACTCCTTTTCTTTGATTAGCATCAATTTTCCAAAGATCGAATAATTCAGGACTTCGAAATGCATTTTTCCAAATTCATTCCTAGCATTCTCCCGTTTTTCACTGTTGAGTTCGATGTATTTCCTCAGCCAGGCACTCTGATCAAATTGTAGAGCTCTATGTACTCTTTTCAAGATGAGTCCATGTTTCAATGCTCGTTTGAGAGCACGATAGTGGATTACATATCTCTCCTCGTCGTACAGCGTGGTCAAGAGTTTTATCTGTTCCAATCCCGGTGGTTTCACATGTTCGGGACACAAGGGCAGATCCTTGTGTTCATCGTGTACTTCTTTCGGGTGAAGGAGGTCGACTTCCAAAAAGAAGCCTCTTGGTGCATCATCAGGTACATCGAAGGAATTAGGCTGCTTGCAATCTTCCACCCATTCGAAGCCGCCAGTTGGAAGGTACTCACACATAGCCTAGCCGTAGAGATTGTTCACATCATAATAGGGAATATATTTCGATTCTTGCGTCTCGTCGAAATCTGCTTCCATGTCCTTGTTGTTGGCTTTTGCGTAGCGATTTGATACTTGAGATATTTCACCTCGAAGACCTCGTTGAATGAATAAGAGATGGTCTATGCCCGTTATTGAAGACAGTTCAACGTCTGTGTATCGAAGGCAGGCGTCCCAACTCAACGCCGGAACCGTATGATACCACCCTGGATCCAAGCTGTATGAGTCGAGACTGCTGTCTCGAAACTGCTCAAATACATCTGCCGAGAGACATACATCAGTCTTCAGATATATTTCTAGAAAAGCGCCCAGAGTCTGTGTGTTGAATGCATTCCAAACAGCTTGAGCATGCTGGTAATCCTCTCCACTGATCAGACTCTGGTACAGGATGCTGTAGAAGACTGCTTCGTCTGGCAGTTTGGTCTCTTTGCGCGGTTTCGAGCTGCTCACATGATCGTAGTGGGAAACACCTTTCTCTTTGACGAGATCTATCCGCTCAGTCGAGTAACCATCTGCTTGGAACTGGCCTTGCGTTATTGGCAACTCGGGCAAGTAATAGGCTAATTTGTCGAGTGATGATGGGAGAAATCTAAATGAATCGATGAAACGAAGATTGACATCTGTTCCAGCCACGTACTTCGTGAATGAGATGTACTTTTCCTTATTCAACGGAATCAGTGCGACTGGTCCCTTGAAAGATGTTGCGAGCTCTTTAATGAAGAGATGAGAATCGTATCCAGTCAGAATGTGAAAAACAACTGGAATTGTTCTGCAATCTTTGAAATTCATGTTGCATCGATTATACGCTGCTTCCCGATATCTGTAACAATTGAGATGAAGACATTCAACAAGATCTCACACTTTGTGATTATGAGTCATATATGTAAACCACTTACTTTCCAGTCAAATGACAGTGATCGCGTACTGGACTCTCTCCTAATGCGAATGCTTTTCAACAGATGTGACAGATCTTGGCATTCTCAAATTCACGTTTCTCTCTGCCAGTGAGCTCTCTTATAGGCGCTTGATTGTCATTTTTGATTAGATCATTGAACATGAGTGCGAGTGCATGCAATTCTCCTACGAACCAAGCCGGAGCACTCTCGTCGTTGATCGATCCTCATCGGTCGATAAGTTTTGTAGAATGATTTTGAGTCATCGAAACTACACTTCACAAAGAATGCAATGCTGGAAGGCTCGTGTCCTTGATATGCTCTTTTTTCATTCTCAATACATTTCAAGAGATATTCAAAATCAGCATATGCAATGAAAGGGACTTCTTGATTGTTTCGATGATTACTGAAACTCAACAAACTCTGATCTTGCGATGGTAGCTTGATTATACATTTATCGATCGCAGCACAGTCGATTTGATGCTTGTTCAATCTTTCTTAATCTACGGAATAATGCAAACAACGATCGCAGATAAATTCCCTACGTGTACTCTTGTTCAAATTCAAGCTCACTAGCCTTGATAAATCTCTAATCCAGACGTGATGTAATCTCGGCGTCACGTCGTCATAGCTGTTTCTGGTCTCTTCTTCCTCCTCTTCCTCTTTTTGAGACTCATCTGTTCATTGATTTTGAACAAAAAGTAGGTTGACATACACATCTCGCTCCAGCTCAGTCACGTGACGAGTAGAGACGTTGTACTTTTCGCCAAACTTCTTGAGAATGAACAAATTAGCTAAAATATTGTTCTGTTCCTCGAACTTGAGAATTTTTCTTGGCACGACTGGGAATGTAGTGTCCTTGAAATTGAGTTCATTTTTGAATGGCTCATAGTGAGATAATTGAGAAGCATTCTTCATTCCAGGATGGAATCTTAAGAGCACAGCCCACTTGAAACATTGCTCATCATCAATTTTCACTTCCACGCATGCATGATGTCTTCTGATTGGAATGATACGAGCTTCCGGCTCTCATTGGATTGAATTTGATGATGTTCAATGCCAAATTTAATATTGCACGCAGTGACCAGCCGGATTTACGCTCTTGTAATTCTTCCATTTCTCGCGCAATCGGCTCACTGAAATTTTCTTCGTTACATTCTGGAACAGAGTCGGTGTAATAGATGTCTGCATTTTTCATGTTAAAGTGCTTCATATCCGGCAATTCTTCATCATTTCTAACGATGACGTATTTTGCAGCAAGCTCGGCATTCACTTCCAAGGATTGATCATCTTCGAGAAGTTTGCCAACTCGTTCCGTAAAAATTGAAGAGGCGTCTTCCATAAAGGATTTGATGTCGAGATGATTCAGATTCGTGATGATGCCAGTTTTTATCCGGTTCTCGAAAGCTGTTTCGACAACGTCCCAAATGACTCTCTCCTCTATAGGCTGCTGCTGCAAACTTTCATCCCTTTTCAAACAATTGTCGAGTAGATGTCTTCCAAATCAGCTTGTCCATTTGCAATGTATCCAAGAGTCTTGTAGAGTCTAGAAATGGCATCTGCATAGTACTGCAACTTGAAAGTCTCGCCAGTACAAACTCTATCCATGATGACGTTCTGGCAACAATCGGCTACAGCAGGTTCTTCGTTCAATTATTTGCAGGAGAGAGAGACTTGAATAATGAAATATTTGACGAATATTCGCGACATTGATCCCCTCGATGACGGTGGCTCCAAAGTCAGAGGCGATCCCTGATTGGTTCAGCAACCAATAGTGGGGGGAGGGGGGTTGAAGGGGGTCCCGATGTCTCAAGGTAGCAGTGAGCTCTGATTGGTCGTGAAGAATTCGAAATACCTGTGAGTCAAAGTATGTAAAAAGCGTCATGAGATTGAGAAATCATTCTTCTCCGAGCAATGGCTCGAGTCACAAGCATCCAAGAGCAGCAGAGGATCTCTAATCAATTCCGCATCATGGAATACATTGTCGATGTACAAGGATTCAAAACTTCGTTGAACGAGTTCGTATTCAAGGAGGTTGCAGTAACGCTGATCCAAAAAGACGCCATTCCGTCAGTCTACTTGTTCAAACCGCCTCATCCATGGAGCACGTTGCTGCCAAAAAACCAAAGCGAGAATCGTTGGCTGGAGTTGAACTACCATGGTATTCCTTGGACCAGCAGGGACATCGTTTACGACGAAGTTTCTCGCCTTTCGCGGAGTCGTCTTTGGGATGCAAGAGTCGTCTACGTCAAGGGCTTGGAGGAGAAGAAATGGCTCGAGAGATATGTGGATAATGTTGTAAACATCGAAGATTAAGACTGCCCAGCCTCCAAATATCTCAAGTCGAGTTCAACGGTCTATTGCACACATCATGACTTTTGTAGAAGACCAGTCTGTGCTACTCTCAACGTCTCCTTGCTCAAGGAATGGGCTCTTTCGAATCTGCACAAGAGAAAAATGCTGGAGTTCAAGTAGTCAGCGACGAAATAATGAATGCTATGTATCCTTGAATGGGATGAAGACTTCTCACTTCCCCAAAGAGAAAAAAGACGATCCTTCTAGAGACCGAAAAAATTCTCAAAACGTATGAACAGAGTACTATCTTAAAAAGATTCATATGACACTCTCGGGGGAAAAATCAGAACACTATTTGTCAGAGCTCAGTTGTCATGATGCAGAATGGGAGAGAAAATATCAAGTTCAATACTGAATAGTGCATATTGTTGGAATAAATCTATATAACTTGTGTTTTTTCTCAAGTAGAAGTGAAGACGATCTCTTTCTAAAGATTAAAAGGAAAAGAAACACTTGTATTCTTGAGCTAAGTTCGTAATTCTTAGTTTTGAAAGATGAAGTAACTATTAAAAAATCCTTAAGGCGATGCGGGAGCCGTGTACGTGGAATTTCATTCCCTGGAATTTCATTCCCAACTTTCTCGAAAACCTTATCGATTTGGGCGAAAAGAAAAGCTGACGAATACTTGTTATTGTCTCACTTGTATTCGTCAGCTCTTCATTTGGCTCAAATCAATGATTGAAGGCTCAATCAAATGATTGAAGGCGGTTATGTAGAGGTTAAGTACACCCGTTGCCGACCTATTCCCGGTTTTCTCCAATATTTCCTCAATTTCGGCTAAATAAAGAGTTGACGAATACATGATAGTCAACAACAAGTATTCGACAACTCGTCTTTTCACCCGAATCGCTCAAATTTTCAAGAAAGTTGTGAATGAAGTTCGGACTGACGAACGCACGGCTCCCGCACCGCCTTAAGGAGGATAATTCGTCCAAAAGAAGACTTGACTGAGCAAAAATACTTCTTATCTGGAGATATTTCTTTCGATTCAACCAATATATTTTCCACTGCCATAAGATTCAATCTCATTCTACATGGAATGAACAAGGAGTGTTTCATTATGCTTGGAAAGAGAATGGAGACGAATGGGAGTTCCAACGATTTTATTTTTGGTAGTTCTTAAAAGGGCCGGTTGTGTTCATAAGAAGTCAGTCCTCTTTCCTCTCCGATTTTTGTAGACTGTCACGAGGTTTTGGGTGAGAGATTTCAATCTTGTGGCTTCCGAAACTCAAAGTGACTGTCCCGATCCCTTCTTTCTTCTCTTGCCTCTCTTCACAATCTAACACCCATTCAAGAAGTGTATCCAGGAGAGTGTCATTGGCGTCATGAGAATCCACGTGTCCCCCGAACACTCTTCTGCATCCGCCAAAAATAAAGTTAGAGCTGGATCTGGGTCGATCTGGTCGGGAGAGACGTCTCGTTTGCGCTGCGGCTGCTCCATGTTGCTGCTATGGCTCTAATGATGACTTGAAGAGGATGAATGCTCTTTATGAGTATTCAGAGCGAGTGGTGAGAGTGAAAATCATTTTCATTGGACGATTTTCCCCCATCTTCCCCCACTCTGCATCGAGGATGAAAGTGTACGTACGTACATTTGAATGAGAGTGGTGGCCCTGGACAGGGCCGATTGGACCTTACACGGGGTAAAGAATCAAGCGGAAATGCAAATCCAACGTTTCCCTGTTGGGATTCGTCGTGGCCGAGTCCGTTTCCGGATGCATGGTGCATCAATTTCAGCCTGAGTAAAGACTTTTTTTGGTACGCTCTTCGGCACGGGGCGTACTACGGCATATCCATTGAAGTCTCCATCGGGGAGATTGGGCACCGCCTCGTCGATGGATTGATGAATTTCTTTAGATGAAAAAATTTCAACCAAAGCTTGACGGGAAACCTTCTCCTTCTTCCTCCTCCGCTTGTCCGTGTGCACCTTCTTCTTCAGCTGCTTTTGCCTTTTGGGAAGCTCTTGCGATGTAGAATCCATGGTGATCCAATGGATTCTGACGAGTCCGATGAAGATGCCGCTGTTCTATAGATGATTGAGCGGGTTACCATAGCAACAGACTGTTACCATGGTAACTCACAGTGCGGACCTCGAAGAGAGACCACTAATTTTTTGGCATCGAAGATAGCAGGCAGGTAGTTAAGGGGCTTGGTGGCAGTGGAGTTGCCATAGCAGTAGACTGTTTCCATGATAACTCATAGCGCGGACCTTGAAGAGAGACCACCAAATTTCTAGCATCAAAGCTAGCAGGCAGGTGATGAAGGGGCTTGGGGGCAGCGGAGTTGCCATAGCAACAGACTGTTACCATGGTAACTCATAGCGCAGACCTCGAAGAGAGACCACTCAATTTCTGGCATCGACGCTTCGTTGCAGTGAAGAATAGTTCGTGATACGTTTGAATTCAATTTTGGGCTCTGAAAAGAGCTGATGGAAAGATTGAAGTTGGCCGCTGCGTCTTTGATAGTTCCCCGACTATTTTTCCATGAAATATCTTCATAAATATCCGAAGATCCATTTTTCATGACTTGGTTGTGTTTCTGAGAGAGATGTAGACCTGGTAGAGTGACCAATCCTTGCTGTGTTGGACAGAGAGTTCTCTGAGCGCGGACGTTGGAGAGAGACCGATGATTCCTTGTATCCAATTTTCATTGAAGTGACGGATTGTTTGTTATACGTTTGAAATTTTTTTGGCTCTGGAAGAGGACCACTGAAGGAATTGAAGTCCGCCACTGCCTCAGTGATAGCTCCTTGATGTTCCCTTCATTGCATTCATTTACGAATATCTGAAGAAGATCCATCTTTCGTATAGTTGTACTCCTAAAAGAAATGCAAAGCTCGGAGGTCGACCAATCCTTGCTGTGTTGGGATGGAATGTTTGTTCAACATTTGGAAGTATTTGGTGGCCCTGAAGAGGGCCGATCGGGTTTGATTGGAGGATTTCAATTCAGGTGCGAGCAAATCTTGCCGGCGAACTGCAAGACCTTCGGCCAAATCGTTGCACAATATGCGCGTTTTGCACACAAATCAGCATCTTGCAGGATTTTGACGAGATACTGCTCGCTCGCCACTTGCAAGGTCATCAGAGCAACACTCTGGAACTTGACTCTCCCCATGAACTCGCGAGCAATGTCTCGTACAACCCGCTGGAATTTATGTTTCTTGATCACCAGCATGTCGTCGTGGCTGTCAATGCTTAACTGACTCAAAGATGTGCCAGGTCTCAAATTGTACGGGGTCTGGACCCCCTCTCTCGAATTGGAGCCTCCGCTGGTTTGTCGCTGGAACTCAGAGGTGCGTTCTTGATCCGGGCCATCTCGACTCTCTTGCTGCTCTCGAAAGAATGAGTTCGATGCCAAAATGACGCTTCTCTGATTGACCTCTGTTGGAAAGTAACGCTCCAATGACGTGCAAGCTAGAATCATCACCTTTCACTCCAGAGGAGCTGCAGCGCACCAATCAGCAGTCTGCTTCACCTTCTACCTTTCTCAGCAAGCATACATCGAATGGTACGAAAGGACGTTCAACTTTCTCCAAATTTGTTCGATGTAGTCATGGACGACGCTGTTCTTCGCCTGGAGGACAGCAAAGTCGTACAAGAACAGGAGATGGAGTTGAAGAACTTCCAAGACGTCGAAAATTCAACGGAGAACTTCTCACAGCTCCGGATCAGCAAGTCTTTCCCTGACGACGATAAAGAATCCGTGAGAGAATCCGAGAGTGGGAACCCGCTGGAAGCAATGGATAAAGAAGACGTGTACATCATCCGATCTTCTGTTTCCTCACCTCAGCTGCCAAACTCGCCATCAAGACGAAAGAGAGTGAGGACGATGAGTGCCAGCAGCAGCAGTGGGAATAGCAGTGACGAGGACACCAGCAGCAGCAGCAGCTCGAGATATCCTGAATGTTGTCGCAAACTCCAATTCTTCAATCGTCGTTGTTTGAATAAGAGGAAATTACGAAGCAACGAGTGGTGAAAGCAAGGAGTCACCAGAGA
Source organism: Eretmocerus eremicus (assembly GCA_030522705.1). Classification (NCBI taxonomy): domain Eukaryota; kingdom Metazoa; phylum Arthropoda; class Insecta; order Hymenoptera; family Aphelinidae; genus Eretmocerus; species Eretmocerus eremicus. Next base: position 32,687 of record JAPYYZ010000347.1, on the reverse strand, counting down.
GGGAAACGACTGAAGAAATTCGTAGGAGAAAAATCCAATCGGCCCTTTTCAGGGCCACGATTGAATTGAAACGTGCAGGACTACTGTTGTCATAGATGAAGAGGATAGGGAAAATTTTCATGAGATATTCAGTTGCACTGCACCTATGAAAGTTCAGCTTGACTCTCATTGGTTCGGCGTAGCTGTATACCATAGAGTTGTGGAGTTCAACAAATTGCCATGGCAACTGTTGCGCTCGCTTGTGATAGGCTCGGCGCTGCTGCGCACAAATCCGACTGGCTTTGCATGTGTTGCCATGGCAACATTGAAGTTGTCAAGAAGTGAGCTGCGCCAATTCTATCAGAAGTGAGCCTAGACAAGAAATACATGCTCTCCATAGAGTGTGCGCTGTTTGAACATTCAGAACAAATATTATTTTCACGGTTCTACGATTCCCCCTTTTTCAATACTCTTCAAATATATATACATATGTATTCGAGTGTCCAGCGAAGTTAAGCCGCGCCGATCAAATTCAAGCTCGAATTCCATTGGTGTAGCTCAACTCCACTCGACACTCGCGTACATACTGGAACTCTTCGAAAAGTATCGATTTGGGTAAGAGTGAGAACCGTCAAAACTACTGAATCGATGTAGTTCCAATTTGGATGAATAGCTATCCACGTGATGAAAATTATGGTGGCCCTGAAAAGGGCCGGTTGATGAGGAATGCAGTTCCTTCAGTCTTCGTCGCTACTACTGATCAGCCGTGGTCGCCTCTTCTTCTGCTGCTTTTTCTTCATCTTCTCAATTCCCTTTTTCTTCTTTGATGGAGCAACATAATCTTCCTCGTCACTGCTCGAGTCTATCCTCCGACGTTTAGTTCGAAGAGGTTGCAGCGGTCTGGCATGGATGGCTGCTGCAATCACCTCAAGCTGGCGTCTCCTCTCCTCTCGTTCCCTGAAGTGGCGCTCCATATCAGCAGGTATTTGCTGGAGCTCGTCGTCTCGTAGTTCATCGGCTTGGTTGTCGACGATGTCAAAATCCTCGGGACATGAGTCCCTCAAATCCCGGAAGATTTGCCGCTCGACGCCGAGGTCTCGAGAGATGTATCTTGAAGGACGCATTGCTGCTGAGTTTGCCGATCGCCTAATATCCATCTCATAGGATTCTCGATAACTACGGAGATCCTATCGGCGATCAATCGAAACCTCCGGGAGGGAGAACTCGGCAACCGTCACCCTCGGCAAAGCCATCGATAGCGGAGTATCCTCGATAATTATGGAAATTGAATCAGCTATCAATCGAATTTTCGGGAGCGAGAACTTGGCAACCATCGCCCTTTGCAACGTGGTCGAGAGCGGGAGAGAGGGAAACCCGAGAGCTTGATGCCAGTTGGACCGGTGGAATAAGTGGAATCAGCGTATATATGCGCACTCCCGCGCGTGCGTGACAGTAAGAATGCGGACGTAAGAGCGGAAACAACGGGAGCAGCATTTTCCATAGCGAGAGCTAGTGCCAGTGACGATGGTGACGTCTACGCGAGCTGCCGTGCTGGTGAGCAGATCTGCGCGACGGATACGCACTATTCGGCTGGTGCGCAGTAGCGCGCGTGTGGTCATCAACCTCTACAGCGAGGAAAGTCTGCTGTCCGGTGCACTTGAGCCCTTGAGCTCCGGGTGCAACAGCAGTAACGAGAAGCCTGCATGCAGCCCCGGGAGTTATAAGCAAGAATCAGCAAGCAGAGTTTACCCGGAGCCAGCAGCAAGAAAACCACCCTTTTCAGGGCGAAATGATGTAACGTGCAAATTAATCCATTCTTGCGTACCGCGCACCTGAAAATCATCCTTGTAATAGTATCAAAGTTACTCGAAACGAGTACGAGAATTGGCTCATGTGCGCGGTATGGTATTCAAACCTCTCGCCTGCACACGCGTGGGCTTGCCATCATCCGCGGCGCTCGCCACTCGGGAATCTTCGCGTGAGACATTGCGGCAGTACGGATGCCGCTTGCGTGTGCACGACTTCTCTAACCTAACGGTGCGCTCATCCTCGAGAGAGAAGCAACAGTCGCGCGATTTGGCTCGTCTCCGTTTGCAACTCTCGTGGGTGCAGTTTGTGTGCGCGGAGTACGGCTCATAACCTCGCGCGATTCATCCCGGTGCAGCGGCATCCGCGAGATCCACGCCATCGCGGAGTGCGGATGAACTGGCTGCTGGTCTACATGTGTACCGTGCGGCCAGAGTGTGGCCTTCACATTATGCATCATCTGGACCGCACGGCAGTACATTTTACCCAGCTGACGGCGCCGACACCACTTGCAGCGAGCAGAGGCACCCGTGACTACGAGCAGCTGCTCGATGAACATGCCAGTATCGAGGAGATGTTTGCCGCCCGGGCCCGCCAGCCACGTGTGGAAGCCGGGAGCAAGACCGGAATCGCCCCCGCGGCCGCCGAGCCAGCCATGTGTGGAAGCCGGGAGCAAGACCGGCATCGTCCCCGCGGCCGCCGAGCCAGCCGTGTGTGGGAGCCGAGAGCAAGTCCGGCATCGTCTCCGCGGCCGCCGCGTGTGGATGCCGAGAGCAGGTCCAGCATCGTTTCCGCGGCCGCCGGGCTCAACTCGGGAGCACGCGGCCTCAAAGAGCTCCCGCTGGCCAATCGCGATGGTGAGCATTTACGTTGTCTGCGAGCCACCGCAACGACGAGCAGCGGTGTCTGGCTCACTGTTAATCAGCGACCAGCCATGGAGAAGATGAGCCGCTGCATCGTCTGCATGAGCAAGGGTGGCATCATATATCGCACGGGGGTCTTGGAGAGGGAGAGCGGAGTATGTTGCTGCGGGTGGCGGGTAGCGGGATTGCGGGCGGGCTGATGGATCGCGCGATCTCGGTCGCGAAGCGAGGGCATCTGTGTTACTCGCTCGTACCACAGCGGGTGCTCTACACACACACACAAATACACACACACAATCTACCCCCAACTACCCACCCATTGCGGGCGGAGGGTAGCGGGATAGCGAACCGCGGGATCGTGGGATCTCGGCCGCGGGCGCACGTGTGTGTTACTCTCGTAAGACGGCGGGTGCGAGAGGTTCTCAAATTATAGGGGTAGGTTCTAGCACACAGGTGGGCCAGAACCTGCTTACCTTACCTACTACTACTATGAATTTGACTCAATATCCAATCATGGGGTCGGGCAGGATCTTGTTTTTCCGGATATGAAAGGCGAATATCCACTCCTGACTCGATATGATTCAGGCTTTATTCTTTGGTTCGTATATTCCAGTCAATATTCCGGTACTGGAATCATTGAGATCAGTGTACCCATTGAGGCCAGTGAACAAATCAGAGTGTATCGAAGCATTAAAGTTTCCGAAGATTGTCTCGCCTGAGGCCAGATTTGATGTCATTCTGCGAGTGAGTATGGATATTCCTCTGCTGGATGTCAAGAAATGAGATCTTCAGGTGGAACGAGAGCTCCTAAGTTCTCGCCTAAGTTTTATCGAGAATATTGCATAATCGCCATTTTGACAATTTTTGCGAAAGAAAACTACTGTCGAGCGGGGCTAAGTAGTTACAATGATACGATGAACAAACAGTAATTCCCTCCCGTGTTTTTCCATTGCAAGAATCTGAAAAACAAATTCCCTTGATCTTCTATGTCATGGCATCTTCCTAAATCAAAATACGTTGCTTAGAGAGATTAATTGTATGTTTGGAGAATATTCTGACGATCGACCCATCGCTTCCGCGAGTATGCAGAGTAATTTTGCTCAAAATTCCACGTGAAACCTAAGAGGACGTGTCCCTCGAAGAGAAAATAGTTCATACGAGATAGAAGATGTCAAATCTAGCATCCGTAGGTCATTTAATGAGTTGTATAACTGAATTGATCGGTCTTTCCTGCTAGTTTCAAAACTAGCAGGAAAGACCGATCAATTCAGTTATACACCTCTATACGAGCATCCTTCAATAGTGACATCTCACTAATATCATTTTATGAGTTGTTGAGATTCTGTAGTGGAACTGCTCGACTTAATGAGACGGTATTCTTGTAGGAGAAGAATGAAGATTGATGACGTTACTTTGAGAGAACATACTAGTAATCTCTTTAAGCAGCGTATTTTGATATAGAAAATTGCCTTGACATTTGGAGACCAAGGGAATTTATTTTTCGGATTCTTGCGATAAAAAAACACGAGAGGGAATCACTGTTCGATCGTATCATTGCAACCTCTTTGTCCTGCTCAGCAGTAGTTCTCTCTCGCAAAAATTGTCGGGATGGCGATTATGCAATATTTTCGATAAAACTAAGGCGAGAACTTAGGGGCTCTTGTTCCACCTGAAGACCTCATTTCTTGACATCCAGCAGTGAAATATCCATACTTACTAGCAAAATGGCATCGAATCTGGCCTCAAGCGAAACAAATTTCGGAAACTTCCATGCTTCGATCCGCTCTGATACGTTTACTGGCTTCAATGGGTACAGTAATCTCGATGGATTCCAGGGCCGGGATATTGACTGTAATGTACGAACCAAAAGATGAACACTGATACCTATCAATTTGAAAGTGAATTCTCACCACCTCTATCCAAAAAAGCAAGATATTTTCCGATCTCGTGATCTAATATTGAGTAATATTGATAATTCTTCACACTTCATCCATCATTTATCGAGACAGTGTCATCAGATACAACCTGACACGTACAGATGGGAAACACCCTCTGTACGTGTTTCGAGACCACCCATCACATATCCTCCTTGGCGCAGTGGCACAAGTCCTTGGGCTACGAACTTGAACAAAGGTAATGGGAGAGGGTTCAAATCTCAGCACTTCCTAAATCAAATTTGATGAACTAGTTTATAAGACTTCATATGACTCATTGGTCAATAGCAAGATATAATATATACGTCAGAAGTAAAAATATACCATGAATTTTTGAAAAGATACTATTGTTTCCCAAAAAGCCATTAAAAGAAATCAGGTGATTTGGCAAGTAAGATTTCAGTGATAAATCACCTGATTTTCTTGACAGGGATTGGGACGCCTTCAACACAGTGTAAACATCTTTACCTTGCCCGGTTCTTGGTCGAAAACTTGCGCGCTCTTTTTCTTTCAGACTATTGCAGAGATGATGCGGGTAAGCGATATGTAAGCTTCAAAGTGAAGTCGAGACTGGATTTGATGCAAATCGCTCCCGAGCGACTTCGTTATCCCTTTCCTGTTTTGTTCGCATGAATGTTGAGATCCTATGAATTTGAGTACGACCTTGGCGCACGTCATACATGCACTCCGGGTGACACGCCTACCTGAGCAACGGCGCACCAATCTACGCAACGAGCCAGCGCACGGTTGTGCACGCCCTCCCTACCCAGGCGCACGGACGCATCTGCAAGACGGTGGCAGGGAGAGGGTAGCGGCTGCAGGAGTGAGGCTGCTCTTGAGGACGCTCAGAAATCTGATGAGTGATCAACCATACGTCGAAATAGTTGAAGCTATTTGCTCAAGACCGTGCCTGTTGTGAATACAGAGCGAGACAAATCTGATTGTGTATCACAGCATTCTTAACGTCTTTCAAAATTCGTTCTTGTTCTCAATGTGAGAACCAGGGCAGTGATGAGATTGCAGTACTGGACATGAAATCTCATTCTACGAGGGGAAACCGACGAACTCAGTCCATCCTGATTAATGTGCTCGAATCTTCGTGAGTGTGAGAGCGTGTACAAAGAAAAGTCTCCTCACGAGACTCGGTCGAGAGAAACGCGATTCTGCATGGCACAGGCATTTCATGGTTAGGAATCACTTGCAACAACGTGCAATCTGTGATCCACAACCCAATCCACGTATCTGAGGGTCGCCGCCAACAGAGCGTACGAATGCTAGCTTATATGAGCTTATTTCGCGAATTGGTCAAATTTTTATTCTCTCCCAAAATGGAGGCACGCAGTTTGAGAGCACATATTTTGATCTGAATGAACTCAAGGGATTCGACAATGATCGCGTCGCTCATTTTTAGACTTTGCCAAGACATTAGTGACCAAAAAACATGACAAGATTTGAAAAATGAGCCACGCGGCCGTTCTCACCATTTTTCGGCACATTTACGGTAGAATATGTGCTCAAGAATTTTATCCTCTAATATTAGAAAAAATTGTACTTTTCCGAGGAAATCACTCGATTCTTAAATCAAACCATATGAGCTTATACCGCAAACTGATCGATTCTTTATTTACTCTCAAAATGGAGGCACGCAGTTTGAGAGCACATATTCTGATTTGAACGAGTTGAAAGGATTTGACGATGACTGCATCGCTCACTTTAAGACTTTGTCGCGACATTAACGACCAAAAAACATGAAAGAATAAGTCACGCGGGCATTCTTACAATCTCAGCACATTGACAGTAGAGTACGAGCTCAAGAACGTTACCTTTCAATATTGAAAAAAAAATTTCTTCTGAGAAAATTGCCCGATTTCTGAAATTAGTCCGCATCCGGAGAGTTTATTGAGCCGTTCTTCCCTATCTCGTGTGTGAATTGCATATGTGGATCAAAACTATTAAAAGTCTCCATGACTGATATCACGTGGAAGGTGCGCGCTCCCGTGAGCACCTTCCCCGTGCCATGACGATGCGGGTGCACCGTCAGCGTTTCACGCGCGTCGCAAGGCTACGTCGTCAACGTCGCCTCGCGCCTCGAGCAGACCACTTGAATCAACCAGTAGAGTCACACACTCAACTCTCTCTCATCATTCACCTCTCTCATTAAATATATCATCATTATTCCACTCGCGTTCCTTTCGGAGGTACTCCATCTACATAACAGCTCTCCTTTGGTGCCGGGTGGGGTCACTTCCCGCGAGTATTTTGGAGAGTTAAGGAAATTTTCCTCCAAAAATTTTTCGCGATTTTGAAAAGTTGTCGCGAGAGTGTCCGTGACTCACAACCAAGAGATTGAGAATAAAGAGAGAGGAACTAAGACGCCACCCAGAGGGAGTGGATCATCTTGCCCGCCCGCCCGCCCTTTTATCAATACATCAAAAAGATGGGAATCAACTTGCCCATCTGTCCGCCCGAATAACCTCCAGCGCCCGCCCGTCCTGCGTGAACGAGAGGCCCGCTCATCATTCGCAGCGCTACTTGCCTCGACGCGCCGAGCTAATCTACAATGAATCGGCTCAATCATCATCAATACATGGGGGGATGGCTAACTGGGTCGTCTTCGTGAACATTGGTCGGTACATCATGGCAACAACAAACGGGGAGCTGAGCTGCCAGGGCGAGTCACCTTGCATGAGCAGCAGAAACCAGCGGCGAAACGCGTAAAGTACTGAGTCATACCAAATTATAATAGTGATCTCTACCAAAGCCTCCAAAATCAGCCGTTTGTATTCATAGACATGAATGTATTGCCATGTCAAATTGTATTTAGATGAAGCCAAAAATTAGTCGAAGTGAATAATTTTGTTTGTTCCACTAATTTGTTCGGGGAAGTTTATAATTCGCAAATGCGATATAAATGCATCAAGTTCGAGAAAATTGAGGTGCTTGATCCCGTAGTGTCAATGTGAATGGAATTTTTTCAATTATAATAGGCACCGATGCGTCGAGGTTTACTCCGCCGTGACAATTTGAATGAGAGAAGTTGAATAATAAATTAGTGACACGTGAACGAGTAGAATACGCTTTGTTGATGACGACAAGCGCAAGCATGATTCATGAAGGATCGTGAATTAGAATGCAGTATCTGAGTCCCCTCACAATTTAAGTGATTTTTGGAATTCCATTACTCGATCCTGAGGTCCACAAATTTGGAAAGATGAAAGGTTACTGCGCTTCGCATTGCAATAGCGCAATATATTTCGACGGCTCGTCTGAGCAAATTGCTCCGTTTTATCCAAATGTCCGACGAATTTCGGCAAATTGCGGATGGAAGAATCATCAAGTCGTGCTTCGAACAATATCAAATAGATTGGAAGGCAAGGGTAGAGATGTTTTTGAGCCGCTAATGGCACAAAACTCAACAGAACACGCCTTCCTGATGGATATTGGCAATTTGACTGATGTAGTGTGTATTCTCATCCTTGTAACTTCAATTAGCGGAGGGGTTTCTTGGTCGATCTTGAAGGACGTAGGGCAGGACTTGAGATAGAAGTTCAAAAAATCCCAAAATATTGAAATTTTCAATTTTACGACGTTTCGTCCACATGGTTCGTGGACCTCATCAGGTATCACTAAACAGAGAAATACATGGGATGGCAAACATGAGTCTATTGAAGGTGGAAAAAGGAGTGACGGGAGAAACTGACAATGAAAGCACAAACTTACATTCAACGTCGGTCTTATATGATGCTATTGCGCGGAGACATGATGTCTGGCTTTGTCAGAACAGTGTGACTCATCGCGACGATCGCTCGTATTCATATATGACAGGTGAAAATCAATATATATAGACAAGCGAGTCCAGTGAGAGAGACATTCGAGCGAAGTTTATTGAACTCGAGACCATAATGGGATGTGAACGAGGACGTCCACGCCAATTTTGGGAAGTTTCTGCACGACATTCTTTTTTCGCCTCGCAAAGTTTCTTAATCGGTAAGATATATTGGAACATGATTCTAGCAATTTTTATTCGTCCGAAAAGAATTTTTTTGCATAATTGATTTTACTGAAAAACCCAAAAATCAAACTTTGCGTTAGTATTTTGCTTATAACTTTTCTCCTTCTCAACCGATTTCAATTTTTCAAAAAACATCTAAAAATTTGTCAAAAAACCTATCATTCACGTGGTGTTGAAAAGTTCCTCAAGCCCCCCATATGGTCTCAGAGTCCAAAATACATGGAAATAATGTTTTGCGAAATAACTTTTTTGACCACCCTTCAAAAAATTGGAAAAAAGATTTTTTCCAATTTGTCAGTTAGTAATCTAACAACGAGAAGATTTTCAGCCATCCATGGAGGTTTGGAGCTCGTGGCATGCGTTTTAGTACGATTTCTAAGTCAAAAAATGGCTAAAACGCGTTTTTCTCCCTTGAATCTCCTTAAAACAGACATGTAAACTACTTTCATGTATTTGTTGAGTCTTCCTACATCAAAAACATATTGTTTCAAAATTTTTTCGAACTGAAAAAAGCGTAAAATACGAGATTAGATTTTTTGAAAGTACTTTCTGATTCAGAAAATGAGTTCTACTGCGCATGCGCGTGCTCATAGAGCTTCAAAAATAATTCCATCTGATAGCCGAAACAGTGACCTTCAAAATGAGCTAAACTGGAGTTGATTTGATGGAGTAGAACCGGAGATACAGCCGTTCCAAAATTAAAGGAAATCCGAGGTACCAAAACCGTGAGCCCTGAACGGGCTAGATGACCCTTCTAAGCTTCAAACGCGAGTATCTCCGGTTCTACCCAATCAATTCAAACTCCCAGAGAGGCATTTTGAAGATAATTGCACCAGCTATCGATTGGAACCAGTTTCAATGATGAAAACTCACGCGCATGCGCAGAAAAATTCATTTATAACGAATCAAGACTATTGACAACTGTCATTTCATCTCTTAGACGTGACCATCTTGCGCATGCGCGTGAGTTTTTATCATTGAAACTGGTTTCAATCGATAGCTGAAGCAGTTATCTCCAAAACGACTCTTTGGGGGTTCGAATTGATTCAGTAGAACCGGAGATACACGCGTTTGAAGCTTGGAAGGGTCATCGAGCCCGTCCAGGGCTCACGGTTTTGGTACCTTGGATTTTCTTAAATTTCAAAACGGCTGTATCTCCGGTTTTACTGCATCAAATCAACTCCAGTTTGGCTCATTCTGAAGTTAACTGTTTCGGTCATTAGATGGAATTATTTTTGGAGCTCCATGAGCACGCGCATGCGCAGTAGAACTCATTTTCTGAATCGAAAAGTACTTTCAAAAAATCTAATCGCGTATTTGACGCTTTTTTAGCTCGGAAAAATTTTGAAACGATATGTTTCTGATGTAGAATGACTCAACAAATACATTTAAGTAGTTTATCGTATTAAAACGCATGCCACGACCTCCAAACCACCATAAAATGGCTGAAATCTTTGTGTAGTTAGATTACTGACTGACAAATTGAAAAAAATTTTTTTTTCAATTTTTTGAAGGTTGGTCGAAAAAGTTATTTCGCAAAACATTATTTCCATGTATTTTGGACTCTGAGACCATGTGGGGGGCTTGAGGAACTCTTCAAAACCACTTAAGTGATAGGTATTTTAATAACCTTTTGGATGTTGAAAAGTTATAAGCAAAATACTAACGCAAAGTTTGATTTTTGGGTTTTCCAGTAAAATCAATTATTTACGCCTAGCCGAGGCGAAAAAATTTTTTTCGGACCAATAAAAATCGCTAAAATCATGTTTCAATATACCTAACCGATTGAAAAACTTCGCGAAGCGAAAAAAAAATGTCGTGCAGAGACTCCCCAAATTTGGCGTGGACGTCCTCAAATTCGGCTGAGGTTTCGAACGTCGTCTTTTTTGTTGATGCAGTTCCTATCTGCATTGATGTGAATCATCTCACAAATCAACCTCTCTCTATAATCAGGCTTGACGTCGAGGATCTGTGTCTCGTGTCATTCAAAATCCTGATGATATCCGGACTTGTGTATGGAAACAACAGATGTTTTGTATTTTCCGTTGCGATGTTCATGAACACGCGTCGAGAGTGCTCTTTTTGTATCTCCCTCGTAGGTCGCTCGGCAGGTATTACAATTGAATTTGTACACAACTCCAGTATTCTCAAATTTGTCGAGAGGATCTTTTCCCAGCTTAATAATATTACCAAGAGATTTTAGAGCTTGGGGTGGAGAGAAGATATTGTATTCTTTGAAAAGGGCGTTGCATTCTCCGAACAACCTCTCACGATATGGAATGATGACTTTCAAACAATTTGAATTCAAGGTTTTGTTAGTTCTCTCTCTATTCTCTCGTGGCTGTTTCAAACGAATTCTTTCTGAAATCGTTCATGTGATTGGAGTTGAAATTCACGATTCCACCTAATGACGTGGGTTTTCGAAACCAGTTTGTTACGATTTTCTCGTTCTCCTTAATTAATGTCATATCCAAGAAGTTCATCAAGTTCTTATCTTCTATTCCATAAGTAAATTCAAGATGTAAATTGTAGCTATTGAAGGTGTTTGAAACTACTTCTACCTGATCTTCTTCCACGCACATTGAAGTAACATCGAGATATCGATAGTAGAATAAGGGATGCACTGATGAATAGTCTTTGAATTGTATAGGCAAGCAGTTTCTGAATCATCCATTACTATATCTGCAAACAGCGGAGAAATTGGAAATCCCATAGAGCTCCTCCAGATTTGTTGGGAATATTTTTCGTCGAACTTGAAAAAGGTATTGTTGAACAGAAATTCAGTGCATTCTTTCATCTTCTAGAATGGTATTCTGGATTCTTGATGAACATGAGGAAAACGTTTGTCGAAGCTAGTCAATACCAGAGTGCATAAAATGTTTGTGAACAAAGAGCTAACATCTGAGGAAAGTAGTACGTGGTCTTCGGGAACCTCAACATCTTTGAGTTTTTCTTCCAGCTCAAAACTATTGTTAATGTGAGAATTCGGACGTTTTGTGCATTTCTTGAGTTCTTCATACAGAATTGATGCTAAGTAATGGGTTGGGCTATTTACAGTGGAGATAATTGTTTGAAGTGGAACATTGACTTTGTGAATCTTTGGCAAACCGTAACATCGAGCTATCGTCGTATTTGTTTGGGTGAGAGCGTTGTTGTGGTAAACCCGGGAGAGATACTTTTCCTTATTCCAGTGGCTCAAGATCTTATGAACTTTGCTCTGTAACTCTTTGAGTGGGTTTTTCTTCGCTGGTATATGTGTCTCCCTATCATCCAATAATTCGCTCATTTTTTGTGAATTGTCAGCCTTATTGAGGCAAACCGTTATGTTTCCTATATCTGCGCGTGTGAAGAAAATGCCTGGATTTGATTTCAAGAATAGGCTCGCGGCTTTCAGATTTTTGGCGAAAGTTCTGTCTTGAGGTTTAATAAATGGTTGTTTTCCACTCTCCGTTTCAATAATGTTCGTGACTTTACGTCGAATGAAATCTTTGTCTCGTGGCTCTAATTCAGTGGTTTGTAGGCATTTTTCAACATTCTTAACTGTACTAACAATATCCTTGCTATCAATATTATGTCGTTACTATAATTCGGCCCAAGAAAGACCATATCAATAACTTCTGGAGGTGAAGGTTTATTACTGCAGTTTTTCACCCAACAGCTCTTATCAATGGTAGTTTTCAAGTCTTTCGGAAGAATTCCCTCAAATTCGCTCTTATGGATGGAATTGAACTGTTTCCGAATTTTTAACGATTTTCCTAAAGTTGAGCTATGAAAATTTTGAATGATGTTGTGATCTACATTCGAATTCTCCAAGGTACGAATCTGGTCATTTACATTCTTATTCAAACGAAAAATCGAGTTGTTGATATCTCTGATCTCGCTATTGAGGAGTTTTTTGCAGAATTCGCAGCTAGTGTTTCAGAAATTGGTTTTGCAGAACTTACCGTGAAAGTTGATGCTCTGGATACGGTTGTTGAGTTGGGAGATGTGTGGTGGTGAAACGTTGTTGCTCCTGCACCGTAGGAGAAAACATGGGCGAGAAGTCATTTCAGCAAGACGATGTTGTAGTTTTGTGTATTTTTTCATGGTAAAGACAGTCGGTTGATCGTATTTCCCCCTGATTTGCTCGAAGAATCCCATGATGATTCCGGTCTCTCTTTGATCTTAGACCAATTAAGATGACCGGTGTAGTGTGTATTTTCGTCCTTGTAACTTCAATTAGCGGAGGGGTTTCGTTCATGCGAGTCCAGTGAGAGAGACATTTGAGCGGAGTTTATTGAACTCGAGACCATAATGGGATGTAAATTCGGCTGAGATTTTGAACGTCGTCTTTTTTATTAATGCAGTTCCTATCTGCATTGATGTGAATCATCTCAGAGATCAACCTCTCTCTATAATTTGGCTCGACGTCGAGGATCTGGATCTCATCCCATTCAAAATTGTGGTGATATTCGGACTTGTGTATGAAAACAACAGATGTTTTGTCTTCTCCGTTGCGATGTTCATGAACACCCGTCGGAAAAGCTCTTTTTGTATCTCCCACGTAGGTCGCTGGGCAGGTACCACAATTGAATCTGTACACAACTCCAGTATTCTCAAATTTGTCGAGAGGATTTTTCCCCAGCTTAAGGCTGAAGCCAGACATCATGTCTGCGCGCAATAGCATTATACAAGACCGACGTTGAATGTAAGTTTGTGTTATCATTGTCAGTTCCTTTCGTCACTCCTTCCTCTATCTTCGATGGACTTATGTTTGCCGTCCCATGTATTTCTTTGTTCAGTGATACCTGAGGAGGTCCACAAACCATGTGGACAAAACGTCGCAAAAATAAAAATTTCAATATTTTGGAATTTTTTGGACTTCTATCTTAAACCCTGCCTTACGTCCTTCAAGATCGACCAAGAAACTCCTCCGCTGATTGATATTGGAAATCATTTCGAAGATCTGCCAGCTCTGAATGAAAATATATATCAAATTAACACTTCACAAGGAGAGGCGGGTGAGGCACTCTGTAATTATGAAGGGAAATTGGATGAGGCATATAAACGAGCTCAATACGCTTCTTCCATTGGAAAATTTCAAGATTCTACCGGAGAGTTATCATTTAATCAGGGCGTCGAACAAATGGTTACACAAGAGTACCTCGAATGCATGCTGCCTTCATCGGCATATCGTGTTCGAATGCATTGTCCCAAAAATTGGCACGACGCCAGAAAATTGACCAAAAAATATGCACAGAATGGATTTGATAGGGCAAATGAGTCCCTGATTATATCAAATATTCATGAAGAGTCCCAGACAAGCATAAAGTTTAACTTTCCATCATCAAATTTATTCAATAAACGCATCCCAATATTATGGACCATTGAGTTGAGAAAGAATTCGAGAAGAACTTTGCGGTGAATTGGTGCGGAAAATGAGAACTTCTGACTCGCTTGAACTGCATGGAGAATCGTTCAAGCCCGTTGATCCAGTAGATTGTGAAATTAATGGGAAAGCCAAGCGTCCATTAGAGATTCCAGATGCGAGTACGGGGGCGTTAGTCACGCATACAAAATTTTATATCCCCGGCCGTGATACGCGGAACAACGTAAACTTGCAGAACGCTCACTATCCTGACGAGATTCAACCCGGAATCATCGAGGCACTAAGCGGAGTTGAAATGGAATATGACGGAATTAATGAACAGAATTCGGAGTAAAATCTGTCTTTCGCATTCGAAAATTTTGAAATCATCGAGTCCGAAGCAATCGAGCCCTTTCGCGAGCTGAATTGGATCAGTGCAAAGGTGACGTGTTGCCGAGTACTCAGCGCATTCCAGGGAAGAGTTCGTGAAATTTCGCAAGTCCAGCTCATGGATGACGCGAAACCTTTTATTGTCAACCGAATATTCAAGCACATTTCAGAGCTCGAAGTCGAGATGGACATACCGAGAATTATGTTGGAACATCTGAATCAGTAGGTACTTTGCATCGCAATTGCACGGATTCCAAAAGTATCAAATGCTCGTTGGATATATGAGAACTTGGCAAAAGCCAGAGTCGGCAAAGAGTCATTGAATGTCATTAAGCCGACTTGGCGATTTGCGGGTCTTGAGCGCACTAGAGTGCAATGCCTCAATTCAAGCGAGCCTATTCAGGATGTGTACTCTCGATTTGATTTGCGTGCTTGCAAAAGCCAGCCACCTCGCGAAAAGCCTCCGTGGTTTCCCATCATCGGGAGGAGCTCTTACCTTTCTTCTAACTTGCAAAGGAGCTTTGCGTAATACCAACAAGATCATTCGGCATCATTTTCCTCTTGAAAAGACTCCAAAATTCCTGAATGGCTATCTGAGCCAAATTTAGCAGAGGCATTTTGCGATCACATATGTCATTTCTATGTAGTTTTGAAGCACATAAGTCATATACAACGTGAGATTGCCAGATTCATAGATCGATTCTTGATTTTGATGAGAATAGAATTTTTGATGGCGCGAGAACAAAGCGTAGTCCAAGTTTAGATGTCGTGAAACGGTATTCTATTTGATGATATCATATATTATAATGATAGTAATCGTCGGAATTTCGACGCTCCAGTGTACTCGTACTTGGTCGGATAGATTGACCCCGATCTACGGACGAGCCACTGAAGGCGCCGAGCCGATTCCGCCATCAGTCACTATTGATTCTGCACAATCTGGGCAAATTTTTGAATCTATTTAGAGAGAAAGTGTCGCAATGACAGTCCACAAGGGAAGCATGATACGACCCTCGTCTTTGGTGCGGATGACCACACGTATCATGCTCTCACTCTTGTAGAATTACACCCTTCGAACACGTGAAATTCTTGTCCAGAACTGAGACTAGAGAGATGGATGACTTTGCGCATCAATAATAACCCCGGTATATCCAAAATTACGATTTGGAACATTGAATTTTTCGCTTACAAAAAGTCGTATAAATCAGCCTATGGCGCCTTCAAAATCGCTATCGTGAAGCGAATTCCGGTGAGATCATCTTGGTAAGCTTTTGATATTGTGAAGTAACTATCCAGTCACTCATCCCAATAGTAAATCCAGTCATTTTGAGGATATAGGCAGGTCGAAACGCTATTTTGGAGCGCATATGAGATACACCCCCAAAACTTCTTTTGTCCCATCAAGTACAAGAGAACAATGAGAATTTGACCTCTCAATGGTTATTAGGTCCCCATATATCCTCCAAAGATACCATCCTATCCTTGAAAACAACTTATATTCAAAATTCAATCGGCGATGAGCTATCAACTTTTGATTTCTGGGGGAATTTTCTCTGAAGAATATACCCAAGATGAGCATTTTTGTGAGAGCGAATTAGTATTACACTTCATGTAGCAAAATTATGACTGATTTATTAGATACATCCTTGAAACAGAGGATTATTGCATGGTTTGGCGGTAGTCTTGGGGATCTCATCATTAGAGTACTGAGTGGGCTAAGCGGATTGGTAAACTGTCTTACAAATCTGTTCAACTAGGGATATTGATGATGTCAGCAGAATTTCACAAAGATCCATCAATGGGTTCATCGCCAAATGGAATTTGAAAATTCATGAATCGTCAAAAATACAGATTGGAGCAAAATGCATTCTAAGAAAAAACCAACAATGATCTCCTGATCATATACTAATGCTTACTCAGAAACCTCCAGGTTTATAGGGAATGTCTTCTGTCTTCTCCTTCCTACTTTCTTGAATTTTCTTAGATGACTCTCTTTTGCGCAGGGATCTATTTTGCGTAGCTTGAGAAACTGATCTACTGAAATGTATCCTTTGTTCATCTCTCTGAGAAGCTATTTGAATTGTGCTTTCTGATGTTTCATCTCCCAAAGTTTCATTCCTAATCCTTGCCGATGCTTCTCATCCTATATTGAACTCACTCGCCGCACAAATTACTGCTATTTCCAGTGCACCAACTCTCTCTCCACCAAGTGTAACACCTTTTGCTGAGTATCCTTTTCTCAAATTTCTAAATCCTGTCGATAACCTCTTGGAGACATGGTTAACGCATTCTTCCTCCACCACAACGACATCTGGACCATCAACTTGCTCAAGATTCAACAGTTGAATAAATTCAGCATCTCCGTTGAAGATCGAAGTAGTATGCTGAGCACTGATATTCTGCTTTCGAACGTCTCCACATGATCTCAGCTGCTTCTCACTTCATGCCAGTCGACGGTCCATCAAAATTTTTTGGCACATTGGCTTGTAAGTTCGATACCATTCTTGAATCGAATGTGAATCCTCACCAAGAGTATTAGATTCGAGAGAACACTGTAAACGAGTTTTTGACAGTATTTCAAAATCAATGACGAAGCCTGCGAAAAGTTCAATGACCATTCCCATTCCAAATAAAGATGTGAATCCTTTTGGAAAGAGCCATCATATAATACTGTATGATCAAGCATTTGAAAGCCCAAATTGATGTCAGTCTACAATGGGTGCATCGCTATCTAGGGACCCTATGCGCCGCGCTGACGCAAGAGAATGGAGGCTCATCTGTATTCAGCATCTGCTATGGATTTTTGATGATTCCGTAATCTAGTTTAGAATTATTTCCGTCCATCATCGCGAGGTACAAAATACACTTTATGATAAATACGAGCGATTGATTCCAGCAAGTATAAACAGCAACGTAACATTGAACGTACATGTCTGATGTCAAGTTGTATGGAAATGTAATTCAGACATTATCTTCTCTTCGAGGCTTTCTTACCCTAGACAAGAATACCGTAGCATTATGAGGTCTACAATTTCGATAAGGAATACCCAGCCAGGCTAGTTTGGATGAAATTGGAAATTCTAACAACATCTTTTGCATTATCGAAAAGAATATGAGGGGAGTTTTAGATAAATATCTCACAGAGGATACCATTCAGAGATTTCCAATCGATTCTCCCCGGAAACGGTAAATCTATTGCAATTGTCTAACTCGAGTTGGGCTCGAAACGACGTACCAGATATTCCCTTAGGTTTTCCATACATTCTTTCCACTCCTTGAGGGTCCGAGGAAGTGGAATGAATTATAAAAGAGAATTTTGAAAATTTCGAATTTTGGCCGAAACTCGACCTGCCTATATCCTCAATCAATAGTAATTCAAGATTCATGTCCTGATGTACAAAAAGTACCTTTCGATAACGGAATTCAGCCGTGTGCGCCAATTCCATTTCCTCAGGAACGAACCAGAATCCCAACACGAAATTTACTCTACAAGTACATATCGATGTGATCTCCAAGACCATTATAATCAGGGAAGTCCAATCCCAATGGAAAAGGTTTTTCGAAACCGAGAAAAGCGCGAGAATTCCAGCATATGCGATGTATAGCAAAAAGCAGAATCCTACCTTTTTAATCCGAACTGTCAGTCGCGAATGGGTACTAGACCATCCCAAATGCCTTATCAGTGTACTCAACCATTTATCTAACAATAATTGATGAAATTTATATCCAAGAACCAAGAAATTTCAGGAATTAAGGCGTTGCAATTTCAAGCCACTTTTTCACTCGACAGACAAAATCTTGTGCGGAATCGCTTACAACTCCACCAATTCTTCAGATTTCGTGATGAAAGTCCGTAGATATCTTTTTTTAGATGTTCACTATGACAAACAAGAGAAACCGATATGGGAATAGATCCCAAAAGTCCGAAGAAGCAAAAAGTTCTCAGGAAAATACGTTCCCAAGCATCTAAAAACATGTAAAGCCCAACTGACTGTAGATCAGCCAATTTGAATCCGATCCCAACATTTAGAAACTCGAATTGAAGGTCCATCTGTGCAATTTCCAGTAATGTTATGAAAAAGTTCGCGAAAATTCGAACATTTTGAGAATTATGTGATGAAAGTCGGAAATTTTTTGAACCAATTGAGTCAGTTCAGAACCCAAAATTCCATCATTTTTCAATAACATCGAGATGAATTCGACGTGTAGGGATCGGATCAAAATCATTCTTATCTCAAGGAAGACAGAAAGGCAGAGAACAAATGAATATCAGGTATCCACAGATGCGCGCTTGAGTTTATCACCTGACGCCCCACCGTCAGCGGTTATCAAAATAAGAAGGACGTGGGAAGACAGATATCGCAATTAAAATAGTACGACAGTGGTTCCCAAATTTCAGATCAAAGATCTCATAGATTCCCTCATGATCGATGCAGAATCATTAATGCGATGATTATTGATGTCAGCATTATTATAATTATTACCATTATCACAATTATTGTTATTATCATTATCATTAACAATTTATCTTTGCAGGGAACTATTCATATAGAATGAGTGATTGTGGGAAATCGTTTTATGAGTAGAAAACACCATGGCGTTATTGTCAAATATTGTTATGAAAACTGAGATATTACTATTGCAAAATTCTCAGAACCTTTCTGTACTTTATCAGAAAAATGTTTGTGGAAATCATCTGATTATTGTTGTATGCCAATATCATTTTTATTGTGAAATTGCTCATCATAATTACTGGACTCGAACAGTTATCTATCAAGAGGGAGTTCGCGCAATCTATTGTAAACACGCACGGACATTGACACTTTCACTCATACAGAAAAAAAGAAGAAACACATGCACACATACTTGCGCGTTCGTCGCTGCGAACGATACACAAGGCCAAGGCCAAGAATATATCAGCTGCCAGGTCAATCGCGCCAGACAACGCGAGTCCCCGACCACGCACGATATGTCACGTGGAAGGTGCGCGCTTTTGCGAGCACCTCCCCCGTGCCATGACGATGCGGGTGCACCGTCAGCATTTTGCCCGCGTCGCGAGGCTACATCGTCGACGTCGCCTCGCGCCTCGAGCAAACCACTCGACTCAACCAGTAGAGTCACACACTCAACTCTCCCTCATCATTTACCTCTCTCATTGAATATATTATCTTGATTCCACTCGTGTTCCTTCCGGAGGTACCTTATCCACGTAACACTACGTTCACGTGTTTTTTGTGATTACAGATAGTGTATTGATCGGAGTATCATGTACATACCTAAAGTAAAACAATGGAATACATTGATGTTTTCCTTTGAGCTCATTCAGTGCTTATCATGAGCTCGTTTGGACTAGATATATTTATTCATATGTTATCTTGGAATCCGAGGGAACCGATTCTACTCGTACTTTGATTTGATTGTTTTTAGTGCCTTGAGTGTGATCTCCATTTGTTCCCCATTCGGTTTGTCGGAACTATTATTAACTAGGAACTATTATTCCTGAGGGTCCAACAAACCTCAGAAGATGAATCGTCGGGAATGAATATTCCTCATCCTATGAAGGCTGTAGATTCTCAAGAGTTTTCAGCTTACATTCCTTGGAGATCTCCTCGTGCATTCCAAGAACAAAAAACAACCATTATTTTCATTTAGACCTCTGATATTCCTATGAACCGGGCCCTCCATTCATTGTGATTCATTTCAGCTTTCCTCGAATGAGACGTAATCCCACACACTTCCCGAATATCTTGCGAACTGTCAGATTCCGAATTTCTACGGTGGAGTCTTTGAGAAATACAGGATACGTGTTCTTAATGAATATGTTACCTTGGAAGACGTAAGTCTGTCCATCATATGAGTTGAATATCGTATCGACTTTGGGGTTTGAGCACAGCTGACGGTCTTCTTCTCTTGGTGAGGGTTTCTGTGAGCTTCCTGCAGATGAACCAGGATGACCTACACCATTCTCAGTTTTTGAACCGTAGAGCGCCTGAAACATATCAACAGATGGAGTTGAGGGGGATTCCAGGTAATAATGGATGACGACATTCAAATATTTGATCTCGGGGCTCGATACTCCGGACAACCATAGGGATGAAGAGTTTACTACCCCGCACAGCTCGGACTATTTTGAGAACTTTCTTAGAACGTTCCATCAGAGAACTTATACTTCTCCAAAACTTTTCGCGGGGATATTCCACGGATGTTCATGGGTTCAAATTTCATACCATTTGATGGAATTTTCACGGGATTTTTCTTGGATGTTCCCGATAATTGTTCTTTGAGGATCGCAGGGAGGTATTTCTTGAATAACTAGGAGACATTTCTGAGGACATTTATACAGACCAACTTTGTAACAACTCGTGAATCTCCCAAACGATAGAGTAATTCCACTGGAGGGAGACGGTCAAAATAAAGTGGTATCGCGAATTCTTCTTTAACTATTCTCAATCAATCCTATAGCTTCAAATACCATTGGTATACCGTCCCCGAGGTCCAGAAAAATGTTTTGGTCCGATGGTAAAGGAGACCATAGTACGACAGATTCCAACGGTCAGATGGCCACCTCGATTTCTCTGTGTCGATGGCGAGGGAAATTCTGAAAGAATCGGGAATTGTAGAGTTTTACTACGTCTAATTGACTCATCACAAAAAACCTAGTCATCCTTCTAGCTTTCCACAGGAAACTGCAGTCGAATTTCTACCCCCAAATCGTGGGGAAGACGTTGATTTTCGTCGGCGCACGATTCCTTACGGAAATCTCTCACGATCTTGAAACTAAAATCATCGTAATCTTCAAATCTTCTGCTTCAAAATTACTTCTCACAAATGTTGATTCGATCCTCGGGAATATCCAATTCCTTCAGTTGAAGACGGCCAAGGAGGATAGGGTATGACGGCTACTCAACAAGGTAACGATGGTCATGAAAATGCTGGAAGAAGCAGACCGCTCGTGGCGTACTTGACCTCGAGTCAGTTGGAGCGGCTACACTGCTCGGTCCGGCCACCCGGCGTGTTTTCCGATCATTCTCTCAATTTTTTTCGGACAAAAGGACCCCGCACAAGATGCGTTGATTTTGGTTCCCGGTAATTTTTGACGGTACTCCACTATCTTATAGATTGGAACGTGATGATCAAAAGTTCGAATGAGGCCAAAGAGCGAAAATATTCCGGTTTGGAGCTATGAAGCTTTAAAATCATGGATTTTGAAGCCTCGAGACAGGTTATTTTCACATTCCACTGAAGATATTCGGCTTCAGTGGAACAACGGGTGGACAATACGTGCTCGTTGTACGATAGGACAGTAGAGTATGGGATATTCTGATCGTGCCAAAATATTGAAAATGAGCACAAATTGAAAATCGATATTGAGAAACAGCGCGCCGTGGCGAAGCGAATCAGTTGATATAGGTATACTTGGCATCATATCCATTTTTCCAGATCTAGTATTGTGAATGGGTGATCCGTTCTGAAAGCATGAAGCAATATTGATGTGTGTATTCCTTGCGCCAGGTGTTTGATCTTTGAACAATGATAATCTCGAAACTATGGCATAAACGCTATTAAGAAGAGCACTCGATTGATTGTGATTTGATCCTTGCAATCTTACTGCGAGATCGTGTACTTCATATTGATCATGCAGAGAGTATACAGATACTTCTCAATCATTAATTATAAGACAAATCACCACCATACTAATTACTGATTAGCAATTACTGATGAAGCAAGTCTACGATTTCGAATGAGGAAATATCGAAATCAAGGATAGAGTATTTAGCTCACCTTGCATCCCACTGGCAATCGCGTTGCTCTCGTCTTGTGTATCTGACTGTCAGCACAAGTTCAGCCCGAAGTGAATTTTTCTCACTAATTCGTTTGATCCCTGATGAATTTCGATGAGTGGAGCTTCCATTGACTATCGATGGAACAGGCATCCTCAGGAATTTTTTCGCAACTCGTTACACAATAAAATCGCAGAGCAAGAAGAATTGTGATGGAGCCAACATAATGACAACGTGGACAAATCAGGATTCGCTATCGAGAATCCTCCTCTTACGTTTATCGTATGGATCATTTCCATTTTTTTCGATCTCTCATCATCACCTGACCATTTTCCTTGGGTTTAACTGTAAGACAAAATTGTTCATTTTTTCATTGGGATATCCGGCTTTTAATGATGATCCCCATGAAATCTCGGTATAAATTCTACTGGAGTAGGTATTTCGGTTTTCGATTGAATTACTATGATCTGTAGGCAGGATGATATCAGAATCACCGTTCTCAGCGTGAGTGAGTCGAAATATCAGTACTCGAGATCTGGGAAAATCGTTTTCCTCATGTGCGAGCTCATTCTTAAGATATATGATACTCCATTTTGAAAACAGTCAAATGGATTTTATCTCGTACATGGGAATATATCTTGCAAGCTGGTACATAGAACAGATATCATCATTTTCCTAAACTAGTTACGAATCAATGGAGACAAGAAAAAGAATGAATGAAACTATTCATAATAATATGATCGATTGATCATCTGTAATGATAACGACGGCCACAGTATGATGCCTTCGATCTCCCTAAAATTCTCGAAAGTCCGTCAACCTTGCGATCCGAAATAGTCCAATCTTCTCACATTGGCACAACAAAAGCGGAGCTATAATATGTGATTAGAGAAAATTAACTTGCTGAGGCTTGTGTCTTGCATCTTGGATCGTACTCAAGAATATCTGAGATGGACAAGAAACATTCTCCTCGTGTCTTGCGTAGCCCAAGTACCATAATACACTAGTGATGTGGGCACATGGTCCTGAAGTGCACATGATCCTAATCAATTGATTCGCCTCGGCGTTTCTCAATTTCGATTCTTGATTTGTTTTTATTTTCATTATTTTGGCACGATTACAAAATCCCGTATTCTACAATCCTATTGCACAACATGTACGTATTGTACACCCGACGTTCCACTAAAGTCGAATATCTTCGGTGGAATGTGAACATAGCCTGTCTCGAGGCTTCAAAATCCATGATTCTGAAGCTTCATGGCTCCAAACCGGAACATTTTCGCTCTTTGGCCTCATTTGAACTCTTGATCGTCACTCTCCGGTCTATAAGCTAGTGGAGTATCATCAGAAATTACCGGGAACCAAAATCAATGCATTTTGTGCGGGGTCCTTTCCGCCCTTTGTGCCGCGGGCTTATGAAGAAGGAACAGTCAGAAATTCCTGGACTGATGACCAGATGCTCCTCGCTGTAAACTGCATGAATGGGGAGAAAACGTTTGCCCATGCAGCCAAGGAGTTTGGTTTGCCTCGAACCACATTGCATCGCAAGTATTTTGGGAATCCAGATGTTAATAATAATCCAATCCAGATCGTGAGTGATGTGCTTGACGTACAGATTAGCAAGCAAAATGTAGTTTCTTTTCAGAAGAGTAGCTATGGAGAGTTGAGGATATTGAGGCGTGATGGTCTTTTGAAATCTTCCAAGCTCCTTTTCTTTTAGCTGGCTCGAACTCTTTCCTCAGGTTTTCGCAGGATTTTGAATGATAATTGAGAGGAAACTTAGTATGATAGGAATAGATTTGTTGAGATGGACTAGCGTAGACGTGAGGAGGTTAGCATTCCAGTCGGCAGAGAAACTTTTGATTTCTTGTAACTAAAATCGCTTGGCAGGTGCTGATTCAAGTTTATGTATAGATGTAATTACTTTGGTGTCTAAACTATACAGTGCGTTCCAATAGGGCGCATCTACCCGTAATTGGGCTGTAGTTTATCAATCGGAGGTCCCAAATTAACGAGAAAAAAATTTCTCCATCAATCCAAATTATTCGGAAAAATTTTCAAAACTAGCCAAAATTGCGCATCGGGCATATTCCGAGGCATATCAGTTGTATCGCTCAGGTGTATCCGGCGTATCGCTATGGGGTGTATCAATGGGATGTATTGCACGGATCGCTGGAGTGTATCGGTTATATCGGGTGTATCGCAGCGATACACTCGAATGTTTGTTTTCGTGCTTAGTCATGACCCACATTAGCTATTTGTTCATGCTATTTGCCCTTCTTACTTTTCCGGGAGAGCGATCGGAGTGGATAGCGCATTTAGCCACGCGCAGCGCGATTCTCTCGCACCTGGTGACTGCCGAATTGGCTGTATCATTCAGTGCATAACTTCGTAGGGAAGTAAGCACGTGTATTCGAGCAGGTCATTCCGACTCTCACATTGTGTCACAATCGAAGAAATCGGACAACTTTTACTATCAAGACATCGATCAAAACGCTATCATTGATCATCAATCTTGATAGTAAAAGTTGTCCGATTTCTTCGATTTAAGTTTGTAAGAGATCCTCTCGATGTCAGCAATCAGGTTATGGAATCAGAATGGACTGATTGCGACTATTTCGATAACATGGTGGATCAATGGAGAATGTTTATGATGAGTTAATGAGGGTCAGTATACCTGAGGCATAGGGAAAGCGCGCCCGGCTCGGTGGAGATTTACGGCTGCGCAGCAGTAAGCTGAGGGTGTACGAGCCTCCCGAAAGTTGACCGCACTTTTACAGCCCTATAGAACTGCGTTCCTACAGCTCTATAGGGTATCGGCATCGTGTATCTAAATTCTCTTATCAACTCGACCCCTTATCATACGGCCTTAGAAGTCATATTTTTGAAAAGCCCAAAATTTTTCTGTTCTTTTGAGCCGCATCCCGAGTTTCTAGCTCAAATCTACAAAATCTTTTGATAACGTCGATATCAATAAAAATAATGAGGATCTCATCACGTTCTCACCTTAAGGTAGGTAAGATAAGCTGACATACCAAATTTCAGGAGATCGGACTATCCAATGACTTTCCACGGGGCTTCAAAGTTGGGCTTTGCTCATCGGAGCCAAATTTTTTATCAATTTGGGATCAACTGCCTCGAATCCGCAAAACTCTGACCAACCTCTATAATATCCCTTAATGAAGGATTAGTTTACCAACAAAATGCCGTGTGATTTATTCAAATAGAGTCACCCGTTCATTGAATATTCGTTTTTTACTTTTTTTTTCCGTATTGTCCCAGTGTGCGCCGCACCACGGGAAAGTCCGGTGATTTGTTCACGTTTAGCTATTATCTCAGAGGCGGATTGATTTTCTTCGATGATTCAGAATGAATATCATAGCTCAAAACCTCTAGAGTCAGAGAAAATTACTGAGGATCCGATATGAGCATATTTGCAATACACAAATTGAGTCGCAAACATATAAGTGTAGCCCCCCGTATCACACTATAATGACGAGAACTGCATAGTGGCAACAAATATTCCTGCAAATTGATCACGGAATTGAGAGTCAATGATCCTCTGGGAAGATTTGAAATATTTCTCCGTGCAATGACATACCACTATGCAACTCTCGTCATCGTAGTGTGGTACGGAGGGCTATACTTGGTTGTTTGCAACTAAATTTGTTTATTGCGAATATGTTCATATCGGATCCTCAGTAGTTTGCCCTATCTATAGAGGTTTTAAGCTGCGGTATCCATTCTGAATAATCAAAAAAAATCAATTCGCCTCTGAGATAATAACTGAATGTGAGAAAATTACCGGAATTTCCCGTAGTGCACCGGTGACCCACAGGGAATGAAAAAAATGTTGACTCCTGTTCGGTGCCACAGGACTTGATTGTAGCTCTGCAGAACATGGAGGAACACAAATTTTCCTCCATTCTACACTCAGAAGGATTATCTCAGTAGGGACTGAAGATGAAACTGATCAAACTCCGCAAGATAATCCTTTGACCAGCACTGCCATGGTACCTTAACGGTCCCATAGAGCTCTCGACATAGTGCTGAAAAGATGCAATTGAAGTCCTAATGGGGTCCTGGCGAAAAACCAGGACGAGATCTCAAGCTGTCCCAAAGAGCAGTACTGTCATGGCGCAGCAAAAGTTTCAGAGCTGTCTCTCGGAAGGATAGAACCAATATAACCCAGGACTCCACTCAAATATTGATGAAGTATCGATAGGGCCCCACAATCTATTCCCCGGAACAATGGAGACGTGGTGCCGCAACGGCCCCGAAAGAGTCTCACAGTAGTGCTACGAAAATGGAGGGAAAAATGCCCCGCTTGGACACTCTTGGAATAGTAGTACCGAGAAAATACGAATGTGGTCCCGCTCGGGTGCTAGTGTTGAACGCTGCGCTACTGTGAACTCTTACCTGATGCAGCGCGGATGAAATGTCACATTGATATGCTCCTGCTGGGAATAATTACTTGGGATCCCAGTGATACCTCACTGAGATTCCACTGAGATACCACTGAAATAGCGATGGGATACCACTGGGATACTACTGGGATACCACTGGCGGATCCCAGTACATTGTGGAATCAAAGACTAAGAAGATTTTGTAATAGGATATTTGGTGAATTCCAATGTTCAAAATATTACGAACTGGGTTCCAAAAAGCAGTGGGAGCAAACAAGACAAGGTTAGATTATTGATAGACAGAATGAGCAATCGGACGATGACGACTTGCGATTCTCATAGGAGTACAGGGTCACCTTAGACGAGGTCGGGTGTTCATATGGATAACCGAGAGTTGCGTCAAAATTGAGCCCAAGTATTATGAGGAATCAGATTTGGGATTCTATGGACTTTGTGAGACCTACGTCTATGGGTTCCGTCGATAAGAAATTTTCAAAAAAAGGAACGGCTATCCCACTGGTATTCCAGTGGTATGTTAGTGGTACCCCAGTCGTATCCCACTGGGATCCCAGCGGAATACATCTGAGATCCCGAAAAATTATTTTCAGCAGGGGCCGGATCAGTCTCATAACCGTGCCACGAAGATACGAGTATTCTCATTCGTACCTATACAGCTTGGGTATTGGTGGGGTGTTGCTACAGCAATGCGAGCTATTGCCTTGAGCAGTGCTGCAACGGTGCAGCAACGATCCTTGGGGAGTCTCATGGTCATACCGGGAAGATGTGAATGGAGTCACACTGGGTTGAAGATGAAGCGCCTTCACGGGATCTGAGCTCGATTAGAATTATCTCTGTAATCTCCGCGACAAAAACCATGATTGAGACTTTTTGTCGTGGTCATGATTACAAATTGGGCAACCATGACAGATATGAATATGTTCAGGAGTCAGAAGTTCAATCAAGTCATCTCAATAACTCAAACAATACTCCTTGGTTATTCAGGCACGGAAGCAATTCGAGGGGAATTGTGGAAGTAAGAAACGACGCACTCGAGTGTCTTGAGTAACAGAGTTTGAATACGAAATGAGGATAGTTTGACATTCTCAGTGTTTGTACCAGGATCCTCCTCCCAGCTTTGTCTACCATCCAGGATGACGAAGCAATGGGGGTCTAATCGAGTTGATCGCCTAACTTTGAAGATTCGCTCTCCATCTAATACGGACTTTAGCACATGCCCCTCTCTCATTCCCCAATTCTGAAACCAATACCCAAGAAGAAGCAGAGCCTCAAAGTTGTGAGCATGCAAGGATCTATGACGGATGAGGATAATTTTTCATCGGTCTCGTGAGATATTTTGAGTCTCTCAACAAGGATGCACAAAAAGAGTCCGCTCTCTCACTGTTCAGGAAAAGGTCAGGAGAAATAGGCACTATCACTGTGAAAGAAGATTCAATCCCCATATGGATTCAACTTTTCTTACTAAGGTGGGAATTGTGAAGCTTATAATCATGTGTCAAAGATTCCCAAACAAATAATGTTCCATGAGAGGATGGGCTTTTTAACAACTCACGAGCAGCGCCTCTGTTGCTCGTCATTGAATCAATACTGAGAGAAATTCAGCCAAGATGCTTGGTCCACACCCACAACTGCATGACTTTGTTTCAAAATACCAAACAGTGTACGTGATAGGAAATGATGCAATGCATTCGAACCAAGTGTGCCGGACACTCCAATATGGTCGTCGATCTCGGCCCCGGAATGCAGCTGCGGGCCGCCAGCTGTGGGTTAGGCATCGTCAAGGAACCTATCAGGTGCACCGCGCGGGTACTCGAGGGTGAATGTGGTTCTTCTCGATCTCGGCATCTCTTGACATCTGGAATAGCACTGGACGTCATCCCTGCAAGATCTACTCTGGCTATGATAAGAATGGGGGAATGGGTAAAGAAGCAGAACTAGGTTGACAGACGGACGGGCATCTGCGGACAGCTGTTCACGCGCTCCGTTTGGCTCAAAAACTGGACTAGAATAACTCTGAACCAGCTGACGCAAACGTGAACATGACCGAACTCTCATGCACGATAAAATCTCAAACTTTCACTTCTCAGCATGCTGTCGAGCTGCCGCAACTCTCGCCACAGCTCTCGCGCAAGCTGCGCTTGCTGCAACTCTTACTTATCCACAGCGGTGATTCGGAAATTGCGCAACGGCGTAGCTGCTGAATGTAAAGGAGGTCGTTGGAACTCACACGGCTGACGATTGCAAAAATCACAATCGGAGGGAAGCGCGTCAATCCACGAAAAAACTCACAAATTTGCCCGGAATATTCCACAGTGTGAGCCGATCAGCGACACCGAAATCCCAGGGTCGTGGCACAGGGGTTCCAAATGAGTCTTTATTGGGATGTCACAGTTTGTTTAGGACCAGATGCCAAATTTCCTGCTCCTAATTACCAATTTACCACCAATTTCACTGTTCCTACGAACGTAAGAAGAGCAAATCGCATAGACACACAGCCAATGTGGGTTATGACTCCGAACGAAAACAAACACCCGAGTGTATTACTGCGATACACCTGATACACCCGATACACCCCAGCGATCTGTGCGATACATCCAATTGATACATCCCATAGCGATACGCCCAATACACCTCAGCGATACATTCGGTACGCCTCGCGATATGCTCGATGCGCTTTGCGACACAATCGATACGTTTAGCGATACAATTCATACGCGATACAGCCCAAGAACGAAAAGGTGCGAGGTATTTAAACATTCTGTATGTAGTGGATCTATTCCATGTCATCGTATAGGTTTGGCTGAACTATTCATTTATCATTGGACTCGGCCGTAAGATCGCAAGTCTCGCGCGCAAACGGCGACACGCCTCGTTATCCTCGGCAACAGCTCCCTTGCTCACGGCTGATCTACCTTGAACACCTAGGAAGCGAAAAGAGGGAGAGGGGCAGATGCGCGAAAAATAATCCTTCCAAGATTCATAACTTTAGCAAAATCGGGATATATTCTGAAACGTTCTCGTCTAGGCGGCGGTACATAAAATTCCACATAAGTGATATCTACGCAACAATATTCCCCAAAGAGATACAACAAATTCCATTCGCGAAGATATCTACGCACTCACTTTCGGCCACGCGCACTATTCGACCAGCTCCGGCCAGCTTGATCAACGACCAGGAGACGCTGCTCTGAAATTTCGACGTCCAAAATGGCCGCCGAGCGACGCTCACGGCCCACGCGACGCAACACGAGGCCAAAATGGTCAACCGACCGGCTCAGCTCACGCTGAGCAACAGGTGCTCGCTACACGTGTGAGTCGCAGGGAACCGGCGTTGTCCCCGGACTCCTCGGCCACTTATGACACGGCACTCACGACCACGATCCGATCCTAACTTGCGTACGTCTCCTTGGAGACGTCTCGGCCCGCGATGCTGAGTCCGCACACCACCTACTGGGTGTCTCGGCCAACACGCGCACTGACTCTCACGGCCGTCCTCGCGACGTGGCAGAGACTCCGGGGTGCACCTGTGCCTCGGCCAGTTGGATATAACGCGCACAAACAGCAGCCCTGGGAATCCGTCTGGCCAGGGCTTGACGACGCCCGAACACGACGCACGAGACTCTTCGGGAGATCCGCGGCGGGGGAGAGATTCAATGATAGTAGGCCCACTCACCGTTAGACTTCTTGTTTCTGAGCAATCCGTGAAGAATTTATGCCTCTTCTGGGCCTCAGCAGCTTTCTCTTTCTCGGATTATCCTCGGCACAGACTTCTGAGGCTGTGCGTGGTGCGTTGCTCCAAGCTTGGGCACGAGTTTAAGCGGTGGTGAAGAGGCACGTGTGCTCTCTACCGACTCTGTACTAAGAATGGCAAAATGCCCGGCCTTCGTCTTCCGCCCGCATCAATTTCCTCTCCTGGCCAGCTCGATCTGATTGGCCGTCCGTGAACCAGAAGCCTAACCCTGAATCTAGAGACCCTGATCATTGCGTCTCACGCTGATCCCACCAGGTCTCATGGTGTCTCACAAAATCGCACGAGATCCCACGGCTGATCCAACGCAGGTGCCACGCTAGGGGATTCCGTCCCACGCTGATCCCACGAGTTCCCATAGCACTTTACGTGGTCCCACGAGGTTCCACAAGGTCTCAGGGGACATATAACACAAGTCCCACGCTATACCATCGTGTTCCACGCTGATTCCACCAGGTCCCATGTCGTCTCACGCGGTCCTATGAGTTCCCACGAGGTCCCACGGCAAATGGAAAATTCAGAAGCTACGCTTTCTCACTGCGTCCCACGCTGATCCCACCAGGCTCAATGGCGTCTCACGTGGTTCCACGAGGTCCCACGAGGTCACACGGGTCATATAACACAGGTCTCACGTTATATCACTGCGTCCCACGCTGATCGCACGAGGTCTCACGTGGTCTCACGAGCCCACACAGGTCATGTCACACAGGTCCTACGTTATATCTTCGTGTCCAATGCTGATCGCACGAGATCCCACCTGGTCTCACGAGGTCCCACTGCCGATAGAACGCAGGTCCCACGCTATAACATTGCGTCCCACGCTGATCGTACGAGTTTCTATGGCGCTTGACGTGGTCCCACGAGGTCCCACGAGGCCCCACAAGGCCCCACGGGTGATATAACGCAGGTCCCACGTTATATCACTGCATCCCACGCCGATCGCACGAGGTCCCATGAGATTCCACGGGTCATATCATAAAGGTCCCATGCTATATAATTCCGTCCCACGCTGATCCCACGAGTTCCTATGTCGTCTCACGCGATCCTAGGAGTTCCCACAAGTTCCCACGGCTGACATAACGCAGGTCCCACGCAAGATCATCGCGTTCCACGCTGATCTAATTATATCATCGTGTCCAACGCTGATCCGACGAGGTCCCATGTCGTCTTACGCGGTCCCACGAATTTCCACAAGTTGCACGGCAGATATAATGCAGGTCCAACGCTAGATCATCGCGTCCCACGCTGATCCCGCGAGGTCCTGCGAGGTCACCCGAGTTCCCACGGCTGATAAAGCACAGGTCCCTTGCTATATCATTGCGTTCCACGCTGATCTCACGAGGTCCCACAAGGTCCCACGAGGTTGCACGGCTGATATAACGCGGGTGCAACGCTATATCATTGCGTGCTATGCTGATCCCACGAGGTCCTTTGGCGTCTTTCGTAGTCCCACGAGGTCCCACGAGGTCCCACGGGTCATATAAAACAGGTCTGACGCCATATCATCGGGTCCCTTGCTAATCCCACGAGGTCCCATGGCGTCTCACGAGGTCTCACGAGGTCCCACAAGGTCCCACGGCTGATATGACGCTGGTCCCACGCCATATCATCGGGTCGCATGCTGATTCTACGAGGTCTCATGGTGTCACTCAAGTTCCCACAACATCCCATGAGGTCTCACGGCTGATGTAACGCAGGTCTCACCCTTGAGGATTCCGTCCCACACTGATCCCACGAGGTCCCATGGCATCCCATGAGGTCTCACGGGGTCGCACGGCAGATGGAAAATTCAGAACCTACGCTTTCTTTCTGCGTCCCACGCTGATCCCACCAGGCTCCATGGCGTCTCCCGTGGTCCCGCGAGGTCCCACGAGGTCCCACGTCATATCACTGCGTCCCACGCTGATCGTACGAGTTTCCATAGCGCTTGACGTGGCCCCTCGAGGTCCCACGAGGTCCCACGGGTGATATAATGCAGGTCCCACGTTATATAACTGCATCTCACGCCGATCGCACGAGGTTCCATGTGGTCCCACGGGTCATATCACAAAGGTCCCACGCTATATAGTTCCGTCCCACGCTGATCCTCCGAGTTCTCATGTCATCTCACGCGGTCCTAGGAGTTCCCACAAGTTCCCACGGCTGACATAACGCAGGTCCCACGCAAGATCATTGCGTTCCACGCTGATCTAACGAGATGACACGAAGTCCCAAGGCTCACATAACACAGGACCCACGCTATATCATCGTGTCCAACGCTGATCCGACGAGGTCCCATGTCGTCTTACGCGGTCCCACGAATTCCCACAAGTTGCACGGCAGATATAATGCAGGTCCAGTGCTAGATCATCGCGTCCTACGCTGATCACGCGAGGTCCTACGAAGTCACCCGAGTTCCCACGG
>JAPYYZ010000346.1:0-21321 GCA_030522705.1 Eretmocerus eremicus | reverse complement strand
TAGGGGAAACATCCTCCTGTGCCCGCAATCATTAAGATAATTTGAGTGCGAAAAAAGATCGAGGTTAAAACGGCTCAACTTGGCGTATATAAGGCACGGCCGCCTTGCGCGCTGTATATAGGTCATCTCATCGGAGTTTTCTTTTCTGATACTCGCCAGCAAGGCGCTGCCGCGCCTTTTGATAATTGATGGAACTGAATTCGAAATTGAAAAACCTAGTGATCTACGAGCTCAATCATCCTCTTTCAGCAATTACAAGAATCAAAACACTGGCAAAGCAGTACTTGGCTCCACAGGAGGTGGCCTCATTAGTTATTGTTCTCCAGTTCATGGGGGATCTACCAGTGATAGGCAGATAGTTGAGCGCTCTGACCTAATGAAAAGGGTGTAACCCTGGTGACAAAGATAGGCAGATGAGGGATTCTCTGTTCAAGATCTTTTCGCGCCATGCAATGTGACATGCATGACTCTTACTTTTGTTAAAAAAGGATACCTAGCACATGCTGAAGTCATGAGAGATCGTCTTTTGGCAAAACATAGAATTCATATAGAAAAAGTGATTGGTCTTGTGAGAACTTTTACAATATCAAAGTCGAAACTCAATCACAATTACGTGCCATCAGCATCGAAGATTGTCAAGGTTTGTGTGATGTTGAGTAATTTCGAGGAAAATATCATGCAACCAGAAGAAGGCAGAAGGATGGCTGACTGGTTATGAGGGATGGAAGCATATATTAATGATGAATGATATTTGATGGAATCATATAATCTGGAGTTGTAATTACAACAAGATTTTTTAATGGTGAAAATTCAAATGAAACAATTGTACATATATATTGCAATGTGTGGATAATGTGTTGATTACAATATTTGGTATGATTGGATGTGGAGCTACCTGACGTGAAGTTTTGGAAGAATATTCACTAAATGTTCATGTCTATGATCGGTTATGTAACTTGACTTCCATATATTAAATAATAAACTCTAATTAACTCTGTAATAAACATGTTATAAACATCTGTGAATTCCATCCTATATTAATTCATCAATCATTCAATAAACTGATGTACATTGCATGCACATCAAATAATCGAGTGCCCAATTCCAGATGAACCTTTCACTATTCTTGGACAGGTATTTTCGAAGGACAGCTGGCCTCAAGTACTTTTCATTAAAATCTTTCAATTTCTTCAACATATCGTTCATAAATCCTTCATCTCGAGCAATACTTACATGGACTAAATCTTTAAAGGTCCAGACAATAAAATCACAGAATAATCTTCCAGTGACTAGAAGCTGGCTTGTACTTGATAATAGTACGGGGAATTTGTCTTGAGAGTCCAACCCTCTGATTTGCTCTTCTCCAAGTACGGTATAAGAGAAGGTCCAGTCGTTTCATCAATGAAATCGTTCCGCGCATTGAAGGGACATTTCACCTCTAACACAGATAGAAGAGAGCTCAGTCGGTCTGGAGTTCCACAAATTCCTGGATGATCTGGATGTACAAAAAGCCCACATTCTGTGAGCTCCAAATGTCCGGAGTGTCGGTCATTCTAAGCTTTAACAGCAGTACTCTCATATTTTCTCCCATGTTCTATTGATTTACTGAAGATGGGCTTAGGATTCATGATGTTATTGATCACTTCCGCAGCTCCTTCGTCAGTTACGTGGAAAATTTTGCTGAACATGCTGGCAGACATCCGATGTGATTGATGCCGATGCCACAGGCAGTTGTGCGATTGCCTTCGGGTCCCTCCTTCGATCGTTGAAGCATCATCAGGATTCAAATTTATCAATTGAAGATACTTCAGCACATCAGTGATGAGATTGAACGTCGAGTACGTATGATCAAGAGCTACTCCATGAATGTTTGCTGGTGGAACTATCATTTTTATTGCCATCGTCGAATTTCAGCCATGGTTGATGAGGAGATTCATGAAGCGTTCTTTCCATTTGAGTTTGTATTCTTCGGACATTTCAAAAGCTTAGTAATTAAGAATAGATGTTGGAGGATCTGGTGTTGGAGGCTCTGGCGTTGAAGGCTCATCCTGCTGAGAGAGCTTTACTCGAACCTTTTTTCTTTGCATCAATTGTTTTGCTTGTTGTGGTGACTGAAAGAACTTTTTGGATGGTCTGTGGAAAGCTTGTAACTTTTCTGTGCAAGTTTCGTTTAGAATCACTGTTTTTCTAGTGCATATATCAAGTAATGCTAAAAGTCTCATTATGACATGTTTACAGTGTGCTTCAATAGACCAACCAGCTGCACATTCACAACTGCTTCCTTCAACATCACCTTTCATAGTCAAACATACATCAGTCTCATACTGCACAGATTCTTCCCTTGATGCATCGCAGCATCCTTTTACAAAATATGCCAAACCTGGAAAAATTGATATTTATGTGAATTCGTTCAAATATATTCCAGCGGAATGAGATCACAAATTTGTTCACATTCTAGAGTTCTATACCTCTAGGAGCAAATTGGATTGATGGGAGATACCCTCTAGTATACAATATATCAACCTCATCTCCATCTTCCTCATACCTATCAACAGAAATACTCATCTTCATATTCAAAGGTTCAAGGAATTCTTATGTCATAGAACTGCTTGCATTCCGTGACAGACGCTTAAATAGTCGTGAGTTACATGGGCGTGTCGTATTTTCCACAAACCTCTCAAGAAATCACAGAAGATCATCTTCGGCAAGGTCAGGCAGAGGACAAGCTGCATGAAGGTCTTTGTATTCTGTCATCAACGGAGTTTTGATTCGTTCTTTGAGCTGATCTTCATCAGGATCATGCCCGGAATCTTTATTATCCTCATAAAAAATCAACCTACGGCAACACAAATTATCATCATGACTCGATCAATATCAAGATACATGTGAAATTATACAAGTTACACGAGACATGTAAACAATGTGCTCCAACCTGTCGATTGGTTCTGCTTTTTCACCGCT
Organism: Eretmocerus eremicus; assembly: GCA_030522705.1. NCBI lineage: Eukaryota > Metazoa > Arthropoda > Insecta > Hymenoptera > Aphelinidae > Eretmocerus > Eretmocerus eremicus. The sequence continues at coordinate 18,360 of JAPYYZ010000346.1, read as the reverse complement.
TGGTTTCGCTTTTCCCGCTTTCAACAGCTCTTTTAGCTTGACTACGGTATACTCGCCGTGCTCATCTCTCTTTTTGTCCATTTTGACCCAAACGCGCGTTTATGGGCAGTATATAGGTATACTTCTCCACAAGGATGGCTCAGCTACTGTCAAAATAATCGAAGCACATGCTGTGTAGAATCTCGCCCAACCTACGTGGAGCATGATGAGATTTGCCGTAAAAGCGGCAACGCGCGCAATTTCACACAGATTCACTTACACATACTGGGTGCCCCCCAAGAGAGGCCCGCGCCATCTGCGTTGAGCTTGACGGTATACATTCCTCATTGGCCTCCTTTAGCCGCATTCAAACAGTTCACGTGTGGAAATTATCATCGAAAATGACTATACTAGTGAAGGAGAGGAACATTCCTCCTAAATATTTCATTGTCTGAACGCATCAAAATTTTCAAATTGGTCGTAGATGGAACAGAGGCAAGGCGAGTTACTACTATTCTCACTCGTACATTCTCCGTAAAAAACAGAGGGAAACGAATCACAAAAGGCAAACGCACCCAGCGCTCGCGAGGTAATACGAACACCTATGCTTATCAAAATGATCCTTAGCCTCTTCAATATGGACGCGTTTACGAGTTTCTTTGTTACCCTCTCTCTAGAATTATTCCTTGCTACCAGTGTGAGCAAGTCGATCTCGATAATTCATTCTTTGCCGAGGGATCCCATTCGCAATTGAGTCTTCGAAACAATCAGGTCTTGAGGTCTTGCATCTGAGATTGACGGTGAGCTTTGCTCTCAACTTCTTGATCATTTTAACATTTTTATGGTCAGAATTCCGTGTTTTTAGATCTTACAGCTCATTTTGTCCTTTCAGATTTCATAGCTAATTCCGTGTAATGCTCATTGGTTTTCTTGTTCCATTCGTTGGATATGAATCTTCCACATGCAGCAGGCTATCTTCTTCCGCCCGGGGCAGTTAAACTGGCTCCGATGGCTTTACCATGCTATGGTCCTTCCGGACTTGATCTCGTCCTGATGGTTGTGTATGCTGCTCCTCTCGTCGTTTGGTTTCCTGCTCCGCAACTTCGACGTGGTGTGCCAGTGGTATATCCTTAGAATTTCTGGACTGCAGCAGGTTCACAGCCTGATGCTTCTGCTAATGCCGAGAACGCGCTAGTTGCTCCGCCTCCTGCACGCCGACAGCGTCGTGGATGTACTTATTCCATCTCATGAAAGCCCTAGTATCTAAATTTTGACATACTTCTTCCAAATCCATGCATTGCAGCTCAAAATTAGCCGAATATTGACTCAAAATAATGATCACTGGATATGTCCTCGATCATTTTGTTTTTGCATTTGTTCGTGGACGGAGGACCTTACTTCGTTTCTTCGTTAGTGTATATGTGATCGGAGAATATTTGCTCGTTATGCGCGTAAAAGGTCTCGAGTTTCGTCGCGTAAAATTGTCAATAGAATCGTCCATCTTTTCTTTATTTATTCATTCGTTCATTTGTTTCAACACGCTGACATGTCCGCGCGTCCAGATAAGCTACCCGCGAGACAAGACGAGCTCGCTCAGATTTTTATCAACGGTGCGCGAATGCCTAGTGCCTATTCTTTCAGCTAACCAAATAGTATTCTCGGCTTCATGCTTCACGAAAATTGTCCGCATTTTCCTCCGTAATCCCAGTATATAGTCTCAATGACGATGCACATCGTAGCATCTGTCTTCAAAATGTATCATTCAATGTTTCAGGATCGTCAACGCAGACGTCGTTTTGCTCGTACTGTCGCGGCTGCTGAGGCCCGAGTACCGGTGCATAGCGTGTTTTGGGAGCACTACGATCCTACTGTTACAATTGGGAATTTTGTTGATCCGAACGTCGTGATGTTGTGACGTCATTGCTCCCTGTAAAGCATGTCGAGCTCCGGTGCACCTAGAGTTTATAGATTGCAATTGCAAATGATGTGCTGCTGTATCTTCACCACCATCTACTTTACCTTCGTCTGATTCGTCGCCTCTACCAACTCCAAATCCGTCAGCTGCATCGTTTTGGGCAGCGTCGCCCGTTATTCTACCTGTAATAACTGTTGTTGCATCGACTTCATCTGTTTCAGGCTCTGACAAGGACTCGGGTTCAAGTGGCTTGCAAAATTTGACTGTCTCGAGAGGTTCGCATAACGCCGGAAATGGAATTCGCCGGACACTGGCCGATATCTTTACATCGGACGCCAGGCTATCTTATTTGAATCAACTTCTCCGTCCCTGCAGAGTCGAGGTCACCGCCGAATATTCGGCTGTGGCGATATTCCACAAATATCGGTACCAATGCAACCGGAATTCAATATTCCATTTGTTGGTCACGACGTTATAGATAACGACGCAAGCGTACGGGTGGCTGTATTGGCTCCTTCCAATGATGTGCTTAATGCCGATCCTCTTGTTATTGATAGACTCGTTGAGCCGCACCAAAATCAGCAGTCAGATAATGGGCCTATTTGATTACCGGTGGTTAATTTCATCTTGAATCCCGACGAACAAATTCCACCAGTTGTTGAGCCTCGTGGTATTGACAAACCGCATAATATTGATGATTCATATGATTTTGATCAAATGAATAATGTTGAGGAAATACAAAATGCACGTGGCGATCAAGTGGTACCCAATATTGGATATGAGGAGGGTATTGTTGGATATTATGTGGATGATTTCGCCACACGCCAAGTTCCTGCTCATCAACGAGTTCCGAGGCGGGTTTGCGATGTAGAGCCCGAAAATGATGTAGTATGCCCTGTACTATCTTCACTCGTACCTTTCAATCGCGGTCCTTGGGATATAGCGCAGGGGGGATCGCACGTTGCGGCTCCCGAGTCGTTTGTGGTTCGTTGCGTTGATGCAGTTAGGAGTATTTATTCCTGTCCCATTCGCGATGATTCTTCAGATCCGCGATTTCGTCAATGATGAAGGTCATTCATTGTGCGACAACTGTGCAGGATTACACTGTCCGACATATTTTCACATTCTCCATGTAACACGAACTTTGCGAATGGGTTCTGACGTAGTTTGAGCCGCTGAATCTAAATCTGTTAGCAGAATTGCTCCATCACGTCACGTTTTGAGAAAATTGATGTCAAAGTTTGAAAAACCGCTGATTTTGCCATCTTCGGGGATCATTTGCTCGAAGACTACAATGTCTCCTTGAATTCTGCTGGGTCCAGTGTATAGACAGAAAGTAGATCTTCGAAATGAGTCTGGTCTGATCAAAATCGGTTGAAAAATGTCTGAGATACATCGTCGTGAAGAAAAAGAAATCCGAAAGAGGCCCCGAGACTGGCTCCGCCCATCGCGTGCTCTCAGTATAGGGCTACAGTCCCACTTCTCCCTCCACGGTAGGGGAGGGGGAACTATAGCCCTATACTGAGAGCACGCAGAGGGCGGAGTTAGTCTCGGGGCCTCTTTTGGATTTCTGGTTTTTTTCACGACGATGTATCTCAGACATTCTTCAACCAATTTTGATCAGACCAGACTCATTTTGGAGATCCACTTTCTTTCTATACACTAGACCCAGCAGAATTCGAGTAGACATCGTGGTTTCCGAGCGAATGTTCCTCGAAGATGGCGAAATCAGCGTTTTTTCGAACTCTGACATCAATTTTCTCAGAAACGTGACGTGATGGAACAATTCTGCGAAGGGATTTGGGACCAGCGGCTCGAACTGCGTTAGAGACCCCGATCAGTTCCCATGTTACATTTTGATGTCGGACAGTGTTATTAACGGAATGCCCTGGATGCCGTGGCCATACACCGTCCTGGCGCAACATTGTTTTAGGAAGAGAAATTGATGATTTATATTCTCCCTGTCATAATTTTTATTTGGGCTGCTACGAGTGTCCTTGTGCCACAGGACGCAGAGTCAGGAATGCACGCGGCACTTCGAGAGATGAACAATGCTCGCGCTGTGCCTGATTCATGATTCTTGGTTCCGGCAGAGGTGTATTATTGTAATCTTGATTTCTCTTTGATACTCATGTAATTTTGATTGTTATATCTCTCTGATGAATGGAAATGTGATAACCTTGAACAGACTCGATCCATTTGATGATGATTATGAGAAAGAAGTTCATGAAATCTTCAAATGAACAATCCTGAGCATTAATAGAACCATCTACAACTGACTGAAATTTCATCCCAGTCGGCTTTTGATCCCATCAGTTTTCAATTCAGCCCTTGACTTGGAGACATTCTTGAATGTTTTCTAAATTCTGTGTTCTCTCTCGTCAATTAAGTCGAACAATGAGAATGAATTATCAGATTCATTCAATGATACATGAGGGACTCGAGTGGTCGACGGCATCCGTTGGTCACATCAAATGAATATTCCATCATGATACTTGCAGAGTTTGAATTTGTTCATTTCTTCGTTCAAGCGCCGTCTCCGGATGTCAGCTTGGAGTGTTTCTTTCAAAATCTCAATACAAAGTGGCGATATGGATTCGAATTGTGAAGCGAACGAGCTTTCGCTCTCGATGAGGTATTATTCCACACCCCTCCTACGTTGATATTTCATCGTGACGATCCTGTGGTTATTGGATCGCGTCACTGTAGCGAGACGCTCATTTGCTGATTCGTGCTTTTTGAACTCGCCATGAGAACCACTGTATTTCCATTCAAACAATCCTGTGACCTTCCCTCTTACCCCAACGTATGATATCAAGGGGACGTGAAGCTTCATGTTCGCTCCGCTTCTGGATGAGTCTCATTGACAGCTTGTCGTTACTCTGTTGATACCACGTAATCTCCTGTCTCAGAAATTCGCAAGATAGTTAGTATTTCAAGATTCGATCTTCTCCTGGTTTTCGATCAAATATGTCAATTTCAATTCATGTATTTTCTGATCAGCTGTCATAGATCGTCGTTCGAGCCCCAATCTTGAGATTCCGCGCCAAGTGGCATCTCGTCGGGCCCGTGGATCTAGATCATACTCTCCTCCTCCCGGGAGAGGAGTATCTGTTCGTTCTGGCGTCCAGGCTGTTAGAGCTCGTGTTTATACTCCGCCTGTCACCATTCGACGTGCTACTGGATTTGGTAATCCTTTTCGTGCTATTCTGCATCGTAGATGCCGCTCATCCGCCGATGAACAATGCAACTGTGAGTTCTGCACTCGTTTCGTATGTTCTTCAAGTTCTGCTCGTTATTCTAATAAAGTGAATATTCCCTCCCCTATTTTGATCCTTTAGATTAATTCTTGCACTCGATCTCTGCCTTTGTCTACTTCTGCAGCGTTGGCGTCATCCACGGATAATGGCCAATAGTACTTTTGTGAATTTGAATCCAAGAGTACTGCGTAATTTGCTCACGCATAATGCGCATCACAATGACCCATTGGTCACTGGACGCTTAGATTGCGTTCCTCCAAGCCAAATAGAGTCTTCCGATGACTTGAGTTCAATTCAATAAACTAGGCTAAGCTTATATGATGATATACTAGGCTTATATGCTTATATACTATAAGCTAGGCTCGAATGAGAATGTAGCTCTTTAGAGCTCCCAATAAGATATGATTCAGATATTTCCCTTCTGAGATAAAATTCAATGATTTCCTTCTGAGAATTCAATGATCTGTGCTCATAAACTAGTTTGGCTTCTAGAAAAATCTAACTTGGTGTGATATGATAGTGCTCACTTAGACGCAGCGTGGACAGAGAAGGAGCAGGCCCAGAAGATCATCCTTCTTGCGCTTCCTTCCTCCCTATCAACTTTTGGCTGGAATGCCTGGATCAAAATTGCGGCGCGGCTAAAGCGTGGGAAAATTCCAAAATCCTTCAAGATAATACGTCACACCTAGCACCAGTCCGTTACGAGTTAGGCATCCTTAGGTACTGTCCTCCGTCAAGCACCAGGACTCGACAGGTGAGGAATGGAAGAATTCAGTCAGCGGTGTGACGTGGTAAATGAATAACCAGCCCAGACTATTTAGGCATGATCGGACTCGGCCGTAAGATCGCCGGCTTACGCGTGCAAACGGCGATACGCCTCGTTACTCTCGGAAGCTGCTTTCTCGTTCTACAGCACGACCTACCTTCTGGACCTGGAATGCGGAAAGGAGGGAAAGGCAATTGCGCGAAATGACACTCGCGTAAATTTCACAACATTAACAAATTCGGCCTATATTCTAGAACGTTCCTTCTACGCGGCGGTACATGGAATTCCACATATAGGATCTTGATGCGACAATATTTTCTTATAATACATAATAAGTCTCACTCGCGACAATATTCACGCACTCAATCTCGGCCACACAAACACCCCGGCCAGCTCGACCACGCGGCAAGGAGGCTCTGTTCCAGAATTTCAACGTTCAGGATGACCGTTGAATGACGCTCACGGCCCGCGTTATGCGACACGAGGCCAAAATGGCCAGCCAACCGACTCCTTTTACGCCGAGCAACAGGCGCTCGCTGCACGTGTGAGCCGCGGGTGGACCGACGTTGTCCCCGCACCCCTCAACCACTTCCCGCGCGGCACTCACGGCCACAACTCGGCCCTACCTCGCGCAAGTCTTCTCGGAGACGTCTCGACCCGCGATTCTAAGTCCACGCAACGTTTGCTGGGTATTTCGGCCACCACGCGCATTGACTCCCACGGCCTTGCTACCTCGGAACGCGGCAAAAACTCCGGGGCGCACTTGTGTCTCAGCCAGTTGGAACAATGCGTACACAACACAGCCCCGAGAGTCCGTCTTGGCCAGCGCTCGACGACGCCGGAATATGACGCGCGAGGCTCTTTGGGGGATCCGCGGCGAGAGGGAGACTCAATATTAGCAGATCCACTCACCGTTGGCTGACATTTTCTTCTCATAAAGCCCTTGGATAATTATCGGTAGCTCTCCTCGTCCTCGGCAGCTCTCTCTTAGAACGCTCGGCACGGACTCCTGGGGCTGGCGTGCGACGCATTGCTCCAGCTAGGGCACGAGTCCAGGCGGCGGGAGAAGGCACGCGTGTCCTGGACTGGCTCTATACTCGGAGCGGCAGAATGCCCGGCCTTCGTTCTCCGCCTGCATCGCTTTCTTCTCTCGGCCAGCTGCTCTTGACTGGCCGACCGTATTATGGAAATCTAGTCCCGAATCTAGAGACCTTGGTGCGCGCCAAGTTCGAATGTGCACGAGGCGCGAGCGAACCACACGGCCAGGAGTCGAGAAAGTTGCAGCGAACAGTCTACTGGCCGTAAATATGGCTCTGATGCTGATTTTCCCTCTACACGGCCGTTGCCTCCACCAGAACACGCTCTCTCGCACATACCACGGCCCACTGTGCGCGAAAGTATTGCACAGTCCATCTCCACTCGGCCTGCATGTGCACTTCGGCTAGAGCTAGTTCACGGCCAGGTATACCTATCTCTACTTCTGCACGTCCGAATATACCTATATCTGCTCTTCTATGGCCGGAGTATACCTATATATATTCATTCGCGGTCGGAATATATTCATATGTCCACCAGCACGGCCAAGATATACCTATATATACTCCTCCACGACCGAGATATACTCATATATGCACTTGCACGGCCGAAGTATACCTATGTATACTCCTACACGGCCGAGATATGCTCATACATGCTTTCGCACGGCCGGAGTATACCTGTATATACTCTCATTTCAGCACTCGAGGCTCTCGGCCAATATGCATATGTCCACATGCGTATATATAAGCGTCGGCTACTCATTGCATGGCCCAGCAGCCGCTGTCCGGGTGTCGAGCCGGATCTCCGGCCATGATCCGCCCCGCCTGCAGATCACCGAACTGGCTGTGCCGCAGCCCTGTCTCGGCCATGCACAACAATTGGCCGTCTGTTGTGCTGCGCACCGCGTGAGCTCGGCGCCGTTGGCGTCGTCGTCGCGGCTGACCGCGTGCCGGTGAGCCGGGTTCGGACTCGGTACCCGTGAGCGTCCGCCTCTAGGCCTCCGCGACCGGGTGTGCGTGTGTGTGGTGCGCGGGGGTCTTGTGGGTGCGAGCAGCAAGGGCTCGCACCACCTAACCTCTGTGGTCTGTGGCTCACCGCCCCCGGAGCTGCAGCGGATGGGCTAAGCAGCCGTGATGGCGAGCAGCCCCGGGAAGGCGCGATCCTGATCCGGCGACCCGGTAGCCGCTGTGGCCGTCTGCTCTCCGACTTCGCAATCGCGATCATCATCGCTGGGCACCAGGCGGTGTGTGCGGGTGTGTGTGCGTGTGCGGTGGCCATCAGCTGCTCGAGCGAGCGTCCGGTTGCCACTGCTATGCGCGCCCGGGTGTGCGGTTCCACAGCCGGCACGAGCCCGGGCGCCTCGGCCTCCCTCGAAGCCCGCGGTGCACGAGCACCCGGGTTCATCCGCCACGTTTTTGGCCCCTGTGCTCACGAGCCGCGGGTGCAGCACCGGGCCTGCGGGCACGGGCTACACCGCGCATTGTGAGGATGCAGGGGTGGAGTGTCGCGATCCGCCTCCGCTACGCTTACCCGCCGTTCCCGGACTCCCGGCCACTCCACCTCCGCCGCTGGATCAGCACTTCAGGGAAAAAGTAGAGGAGGCATGAATGCTCTATCCCGAGGTGTGCTGGTCCAGGCGGCGGCGAGATATCATTCGAATGTGACGGTTTCACCGTCGCAGCGGATGAACCATCTGAGGTATCTGTGTTCCATCCAATTTTTTGATGAGAGATGAATTTAAGTGATATAAATCCGAGAGGAAGACTGTCACATTTGTGGCTCTAATGATTCTGAAAGACAAGGTCCTCAAAAGCTGAGGTCGCACGTCCCACAATGCGTCCAAGATATTCGAGTCTGAGTCTAGGAGCCCCCATCCGGAAATGATTCTACTGACGATACGTGCGCGACGGTAGCTAGAGTTCAACTGTGAGTCTAAGAGCTGCTGCCGTGGTCCTTGAGCTCTATTCATACCAGTCCCGGAGCTATTGCCAAGCCAGAGGAGGATGCAGATGAAGGCCACTCCGTGCTGCATAGTCTGGAGCTTGCGATAGCCTCCCAGTCAAGGCTGTTCATGATTGATTGTCCGATGTTTGCAGATGCTTCTATACATTAGCCCAACATTCATCATATATATACGATTAGTTAGGGAGCCTGGATAGGCTCCTGACAAGGGTCCCATGTGAAATTTCACGTGGCTTCCTCGAATACCATGGAATTCGATTTGACCATGACCTAGTGAGATATCATAGGATTCTATGGTATTCCGAAGACTTCCTTCACCAGGCCTTTTTGAGCAAGACATGAAGGAAACCGGCAAGAAAGTAGCGGAAAGAGGGCTATTTTGGATTAAGGCTGTGTCGTGGCCGTGCGTCCGACGCGTAGATAGCCGTTTTCGTGGCATTTCCCATTAATCTTGAATCTCTTAGAGATTTGGATCAAATAAAAGAGAGAGACTTTTCTACATCCTCAAATGTACATCCTGTCTCTCCTCTTCCAATGCGTATGACGAGGATGTTCGAGGATAACAGGAACGCGATGAGTGCCTATATACCTCACTACTTACATGGCACAAGTACACATGCATATAATGCTTCCAGTCCTCCCCATTATTCACGAAGAACTTCGCAATTTGGATCAGAAGAGGAGAGAGAGGATGGGGATTTGAGTATGTAGAACAGCCTCTCTCTTTTATTTCGATCCAAATTTCTAAGGGCTTCGAGAATAATCGGAACTGCTCCCATGCAGTGTGCGCTTGCACGGCTCCAGCATGGCCTTGAATTGAGATTCTGAACCAAGCAATCGATAAAACGTGAGAGAAATCCGAGAATAATCTCTGTCGAATTCTTGAGCGAAAGATTCAAGGGTGCAGAGAAGAGAGGTTTCATTCCGGAATGTTTGAAAATTGGCAGTATAGGAAAATTTATGGGTTCATTCTGGTTCAACAATGAATTCAACATGAATCAAAATAAAAGTACCTCATCGGATAATGGTTCTGAAGAAGTGTATAAGATTCCAAGTCAATAGGTTGAAATGTGTTTGAGTTATCCTATGCCCTACCAAACGTGAAAAATTGGAAGAAATGCTTAAAAAAGTCAAATTAATGAACACCCAGGAATTCCAAAATCGAGGGAAGAATTGGATGGATGATTGAAATAGCATCGGGAAAGACATAAAAATCTGGACAAATGGAAAAAATGTGCTCACGCCGGAATTTGAACTCACGATCCCGTGCGTAGGAAGCAAAAGTTCTATCGCTGAGCCACTAGCAACCTCTATCAAGTCATGCTCGAATATCACATATGTTCATCGGCCTCCAAGAGAGGGGCTCGAGATTTGAGTTTGGAGCTCGTAATCAATCATACATTTTTCTCACTGATCACAAGAATAAACACGAAACTCCAAGAAAAAAAAACCCCCCCGTCTAATACAGGCGTTGTATACTGGGAGCTGCATGGCTGGTATATACACCACAATGCTATACCATAGCACAGCCGAGACGGGCGGAAAAGAATGAGTAGTGAGGGACGAAAGAGACGAGCGGAAGAGGAGAGTGTTACCGACACGCGGCAGATTCCTGTGTCCATATTGCAGCATTGAGTTGCTTGACCCTAGTCGAGCGCGATAAAGCTCTGTGTCCACGAGGAGTGGGAGCAATCTGTTGCAGACACTCGGGGGTACACCGCGTATCGTGATACATTCTCACATGTCCTGATTAATGCGCGTTTTTCACTCATCTACGCATGCTTTTGTGCACATGCTCGTAATTGGTATAAGCTTCTCATTCGGCACTAACAGTTGGATGGCCAATATAATTACTTCACTCCTCTTCATAATAGAATTTGAGATATTCATGTACAATGAACGCCATATTTGAGCGTAAATGTGCAAGATGCAGCATATGGTTTCCCAGCATCATATTGTCTTGAGTTGACCAGAATATCGAATTTCGGGGTAATTGAACTCGATCAGTGCGTCCCGTCTCAACAAGACTTATAGAGGAGGATCAGTAGGGAATATCTGAGTTTTGTGCCCAAAATGAGCTACGCGAGTTTCTCAAGTAGAAGATACAAAAATGCAAAATCGGGCAAGTGCGAGTCCAATAATAACTTGAGACTCAATTCTCTTGATGACATCATAATTTCAGAGGCCAGGATGATTTCACAGAAATTTCACTGGACCTTCAAATCAGAACGAAAATTCTCATTGTAAGAATCGTGAAATCATGGGATTTTGGAGATCATCCTGCATTCACAGCTCAATAATGGAGAATGTGTGTCATATATCATGTAATCTAGGTGAAAACATCGTTTAATTACTCATGTCAATAATCATTCTCATAATTCTGATGGGTACCCATCAACTATTGCAAAATTACGGCAAAAATATGCATAGTTGCGACTGAAATTCAGCCAGATGCGGAAAACCTTAGATCCTCATATCACATCGGAATCCATCAATAAGGATGCGTATACGTATCCTCCAAAGCATCAGTACAGAGATCATGAACTTCCTGATGTTCCAGAATTGAGAAGGGGATTCTCAAAATTTGATATGAAGATCCAACTCCCTTCAGCAACTCACGATACGTCAAACCCGAAATTGGTGAGCATTAAATGCGTTATTCGGAAAATTCGGGACAATGAGAGCAGTTAATATCATCGAATTGCTTTTAGCGTGGAGAAAACATTGAATGGATAGAGTTGAATGCTTGACCCATACGAAATTGGGTTTCATATTCTTTATAGACAAAAATGTGTGAAAAAGTGCAATAATTCATAGGTGTGTGTACCAACTGTGTAACTGTTGATAGCTCCCATAGAGACATGTATTGATGGCTGAAAATACTTCTGCATCATCGATCAATAGTATATCAAATGATCGGGTGATCCGCTTTGATCTGAAATGAATGGGAGATCGGAGATGAAATTTTATAGCAATGTATTGCCCGTGTTTTGTATACATTCAATCCGACTTTGCTTGTGATTCTCATAACCGATATTTTGATGGTGATCTATGGGTTAAAATATAGCAATCACGTGATTTTGATGGCATGATGGTATTAGATGGATGTTCCACTTGTGAACGGTGTTGACTGATTCACATTTCTAAAATCGGAACGGAACGAGGGCAAAAACCCATTGGCTCGATGAGTTCGATATCATCTTCTATAAGCCAATAGCAGTAGCAATTTTTGGAAGAATAAGATGAAAACTGATGGATTCAGTCGTGCCCCATTGAGGATTCATGATTTTTTGCAAATAAGAGCTCGCTGTACGTAACAAGATACAAAGGTGACAATTGATGCTAACTCGCCTTCTATTCATTGAAAATGGAGGAATCGGCCCATATCGTCTCTAAAACTGCGAATTATCTGGATTTCTCCGTGAGATTTGGTAGACTCCATCGTCAAGTGTTGCAGTAATGAGCACATCATCGACTAACGCTAACATCTGAATCAAATGCTTATACTAAACAGATTTTGGTTTGGAGATGCGAATTGCCACTCTTAAAAATTCAACACATGGAAATGCGATATTTTGATCAGTTTTCGATAATTTCGAACGTTAGAGGGCTGGAATTGTGAATGATCTGATGAACATGTTCAATAGCTATGGGGAAGAGAATCTCGAGAATTGAGGACCCTCGAATATCCGAGAATAGTGGAACACAGGAATAGTACTCAAATTTTGCATTTCAATGATATTCTAATTCACATTATTTCATTTCATCAGGCATGAATGCGATGAGTTCACGTCCATCCGAGATATTAATATTTGACGAGAGTGATTCACGCCTCCCGATCACTCATAATACCGAACTTGTTTGCATGAATTTGAACGGAACAGCCTTTCTTTGTCACTGGATGTTGATCTGGAATTTATGTTCTGGACTCAAAGGAGGCTTGCTACCTATAACTGTCCTTCCCACAGAGCTCAGAGATCACCGGTAGATATAATTCCTTCTTGCTCACTCAAAATCGTGGAATTCAATCGGTTCCTCGTGTCTAGCAATGCAAATTATTCGAATTCCTAGAGACATCTGATAGTCATCCTCAGGAAATATTGTGATACCAGTATGATCATCGACCGATGATGGGATATGAATCAAATTCCTGGCTTAGATGAAAAACGGACAAGGCATGGGGATTTCAGCTCCAAGAAGTGAATTCGATAAGAATATGAAAATTCGGTCAATTTGCAATTAGTTCAAACGTCTGAAAGCTTGGATCATTGGTACGTTTAGTTGACGTATCGTTCGACGCAAAAAATCGTTAATGCTACGTGCATTGGAATCCATGGGAATCATTCCGCGAGTCAAAGTTTCTCTATGTTTGCTTCGCTGAATGTCACGACGAAATATTTCCCGTTGTTGTCAAGGCATAGCCTGAGCACTTTGCTCTTGGGGATAGAGATTCGCTCCGGCATTTGTGGATGGCCCGCAATCAGAGTCTGATAGATGCCTTTGCCATTCCACTTCAGAAATACGCATCAGAATATAGAATGGATTAACTGTTCGCGTGTGGCCTAGTGGCTTGATGTTGAGCATCCTCAGAATCTGTCAAATTGTCAGGGCTATTAGGTCCATTATTTGGAGAGATCTCTCTTTGATCGCGATTCTTGGGAGTGTGATCGCGTCTCTCATCCCTTTCGGAATCATTCCCTCGATCATGAAGCAAGAGGCCTCCATGGTCATTACCACGGCTAACATAATTATGTCTTCGATTATCATCATTGGTGTTTTGCAATCGTTCTCTCTGAGCTCCATCGCCGTTATGATATCCTCGATTATGACGAGAATCGGTGCTGTAATAGTTCAAGCTTCTACGATTATCATTCCTCATTGGAGGTCTCTCGTTACGGTGACCGTCGCGAGACCAATCTGCATATCTTGAGCTGCCACGTCTCGCATCATCATACCGTTCTGCGAACGGTGCCGCTCTGTTTACTGAAGCATTGAAATGCACGTCGTATTGATCGGAGGTTCCCTCCGATCTCCGTCGTAGCTCTACTGGGCGGTTTGGAATGAGACCCGCGTTAGGTGCATCGGTCGATGAGAGGCATTTGTTCGAATCATGTCCGCGTATACGGCAATAGCGACCTAATTTGAATCCCGGATCCTTTTCGGACATCCTTCCTCAAAATGTCCTCGCGCGTGACAGTATAGACGTTCACTGGCGACTGGAGACAATCTCATAGTCACGAATCCAATCGGAGACTGATTACTTCCTCCATTCTCTCATCTCTTTCTCGGAGTAAGCGTCTATCATGGCCGTGAATTCGTTCCTGCTCTCCTCAAACCTTCCTGATGTGAAGAGAGTACGCGTGTTCGTTTCATTCTCAAAATTGATTGCTTCAGAAATAATCTCTTGGACGGTCTTAGGATTTGTCGACCTAACCTGGTGTTCCAATGCTCTTGGAAGATCAGATATGAATCGATGAAGAGCTTCATCATTTGCATCATCCTTATATGTTCCGCATTCTCAATCTTTGAGATTCTGATCAGAGTCATAAATGTTCAGTAACCGATTATAAAGCATCTGCACACGTAGTCCATAATCTCCCGCGCCTTCTCTTGGTCTTCATTGGACCAACTCCAATCCAGCTAGAACTTCATCTGCGCCTGAAACTCCGCTATATTGGGTAGACATATCACCTAATAATTTTTCGAGTGACGGGTATTGAGTCGAATGCGCGATATAGACCTCAGCGGCTCGGCCCTTGAGCTTACCTGCCAAGGCTAAGAGTATTCATGGCTCTGAGTCGGGGCCAAATTCATCCACAATATATCTCTTCGATTGGCAAAATAGTGCCAACATATAAAGGTTCCCGTCGTATGGGGTGATTTGATTGAGAGCCTGATTCCAAGCTAGTCGAATCCTCGATCTATGAAGACGACCTGCGCTTGGTCGATCAAATGTATTTTTTGCATTGAAGCGACAGATGTGCGTACTTGCAATTGAGTTGCAGTCGCTATCCCTTGCCCACTCCTGGCTGTCGCGTCTCAAATTCCCTCGACCAGAGTGTCTGCTACGACTCATACGTTCGTTCCGTGTTTGATCTACTGACCTATATACTCCTTTGGATTGATTATGCTCTCACTCTCGGTCAGTGTCGTCGGTTAAATCTGGGTCACTGTCAGATGACTCATGATCGTATCAGTGCTTCCTTGGGAAATAAAGTCGTCTCCTCACGTACCGATTATGCTGGGATCGATTTGACTGACTAGGCTCACGAAAAGTTTGCTCATCACCGTACGAGACATCTGAGTTTTCGAAATCGTTTCGTTGCCTTGGTCCGCATAATTGCTGATCAGAACGGTCACCGTTCGGTGGAACTTTTCTACTATCATCTCGTGGCTCCTCTTTCTCCTCAAACTATTCAAAATGGTCATAATTTATGCAATCCATGCACTCACTGATGCTATTTCCATTCAAGCCAGCATTTCACACTGGATGGATTGAGTGGTTAGTTTGACTTATACCAGTGCCACTCAATTCAGTTTTGTTCAACCCAGCGTATCCATTTTTCAGCTCACTACCTGGGGAACGGGTGTGACTTGAACTAGTACTACTTGAGTTGAATTTGTTCGAGCCAGCGTATCTACTTTTTAGCTCACTGCCTGGAGAACGGGTGCGGCTTACACTAGTGCCACTCATTCCATCTAAGCTCAACTCAGCGTCCACTCTTTCGAGTTTGCGGCTTGAGTTCTGACCAAATCAAACGTGAGACCCTGCTTCTATGCGAGAGCTGAGCTCATTGTCTTGGATATCTATAAGAGGCCACGGATTTTGTTTAGCCATTGTAAATCCAGTTTCTACCCTGTTGATTCCTCGGTATCATTGTCAGCCTGATTGTTCAATGGAACTCGCAACGACTCTATTGGATTCTTTGAGGATTCCGCGTTCGTTTGAGAGGATGTGGAGGTATCATATTTTCCTGGGGTATCCTGTTCGAATCTTTGCATTTTGGGTGACGCCCCGGTTGCTGTTCGCGTAGTTTTGAATTCCTTCAAGCTCTCTGAGAAAATCGTCTGTGTTTCCGAAAAAAATTCTGGGTCAGCTGCGAGGACTCTACTCGAATCCCGTATCGCAGACTCCATATGAACCCCTCTGGGCTGTTGAAGCCCCATCTGAGGCCATCAACGCGAAATAAACACTGCGCACCCGGACATCTCCATTCTTCATGTCCATCTCATGCCGTGTTTTTGATTGCACGATGTCTCAAATTTCTGCGTCCTCGAGAAGAGATACACCGCCTACTGCTCCCTCGATAACGTTTGAGATCATTGTATCTTCCGTATCATTCATAAAGTCTTCCGATATCGCGGGTGTATGACCACGGGTCCCAACGAGTTTCCGCCATTATATGAGATTGTCACAGGAACCGATCCAGCTGTATGCCTGCTAGTTTTTGACGTACAAGGCCGAATACATAAAGTTGCAGAAGAGGTGATACCTTTCTGAACGATAAAGGAGCGTCTATCTCGAGATCAGTTGTTATTGAATGAGTTAATTGTTCAAATGTGTGATTCTGGATTTCATTTCACTTTTTGGGATCTAGGCTCATGACGATATCGAGCTTCTCTGATACTATTCAATATATTTTTCGTGTGTATTCATCTTAATTTCCTTGGGGATGAATAGATGAAGATGAATTTTTCGAACTTTTGAGTAAGCTGGACTCGTATGGCCTGTAGAGGAATTCAGTATGAGTCCTTGCCCCGCTACTCCCCACACGAGGGACAGGAGTGGGATGGATAAATTCTCTAACCCAGATGTAGCACAGATTATGGTGATGCAAATCGACAGGAACATCCTCCTTCGCTGTCTCATGGGCCGGTGGGCTGGCGCCTTGAGTAGTAAAAATTGCGGCACGGTTGGAGCGCAGGATCACTAAATGTTCGTTCTTGATCCACCTAGGGCCAGCTTCTGATGATCAAGCCAATCCCATAGATCCTCATTCTTTGTCACGGTATTCCTGGGCACCCAGTGCCAGAACTATGACGGAGGTCCGTGAATACAGATGGGTTCTTCGAGTACTGCTTCCGTTGAGCCTGAGGGGCTCGACGATAGCTTGGGTGAAGGTTAGTGGATAGATTCAAAAATTCTAGAGTATCAAGTGCTCTGCTGTGGAGGATGGATTAAAAGGGATCGGGAGACGTCCTATCCGATTGAATGCCAAATGTGAAACACGATTTTTGCGATTCTAACGGATTGCACTAACTCCAATCCGGATCAATTGGTTTAATGAGCATTGAAACCTTATGTGATCCGATGCAGGTTTGGAGCATTCAGACGGAGTATTGAATCCACTTCTATGCTGTTTATCGGCATAAGATGGAGACGGATTGCCGATACGATTCAATGCTGCAAATCGGCATTGACCATGCTGAATCCAATCCGGATCAATCCAATCAAATCCACCTCGATGCAATCGAATCCGCCTCAATGCTATTTATCGGCATTGGATGGGAACGGATTGCGAATCCGGTTCAATGCTGCAAATTGGCATTGACCATGCTCAATCCAATCCGGATCAATCCAATCCGATCCGCCTCAATGCAATCCAATCCAACGCAATGCTGTTTATCGGCATTGGATGGAGACGGATTGCCAATCCGGTTCAATGCTGCAAATCGGCATTGACCATGCTCAATCCAATCGAGATCAATCCAATCCAATCCGACTCAATGCTGTTCATCGGCGTTGCATGAACATCGATGGTCAATCCGGTTCAATCCGCAAATTCGGTATTGGAGACACTCTATGACCGGTACAGCTAGGATAACGTGATCATTTCTATACATATTCATTACATATACGCTCTTATAACTATCGCACCTCAAGTATTAGAGTAACTATGAGGATTCGATCTGTTCATCAGCCTTATACACGGATCGGGTTCATGGTTGGCCGCTTGCGAGAAAACATTCCCATTAGAAATCCATACAATCCATGAGCGAACAGGAAACGCCACCAAGTGGCAGTCACTTGAAATACATATTTCCTGAGAACGAACCCGGATGGATCCAATCTGATCCGCCTCAATGCGATCCAATCCGCCTCAATGCTGTTTTTCGGCATTGGATAGAGACGGATTGCCCATCCGCTTCAATGCTGCAAATCGGCATTGATCGTGCTGAATCCAATCCGGATCAATCCAATCCAATCCGCCCCAATGCAATCCAGTCCGCATCAGAGCTGTTCGTCGGCGTTAGATGGAGACGGATTAACCATGCGGTTCAATGCTGCGAATCGGCATTGACCATGCTTAATCCAATCCGGATCAATCCAATCCAATCCAATCCGCCTCAATGCAATCAAATCCGCCTCAATGCTGTTTATCGGCATTGGACGGAGACGAATTCCCAATCCGGTTCGATGCTGCAGATCGGCATCGACC